>JAMKCH010027542.1:0-20557 GCA_023653785.1 Ophioderma brevispina
TGATGGTGTAACAGTTGTAGCTAGTTGTTAATACCACCGTGTTCACCTTTGCCAAATTGGGTTTTAGTGTTGCCCAAGAGGGTATTTTGAATCAATTCCAAAATGCATTGCAATGTGCCTATACCGTACTGTACTAAGCGCATGTCAGTACTTAAGGATAGAAAGTGTTCACGAAGTTCAAGAACCACAAGACATTTCATGATCATGCTAGAAGTTCTCTAAGTACTAGCACCTTGTGTGCTAAAATGAATGTAAAATCATTTCATTAGGATTTTTGTGGGATCTCATGACCTTATTGAAGTGAAATTTCCTTACACTGGTGCATTGTGGGATTGACTCATTACTCCCTCTGGTGTTGCCCCCAAAATTATATTTTTCCCCGCCTGGCCCCCCTTCCCAAATGAAAATGTCTGGTTAAACATCACTGGGTTAGATTGTAAAATGACACCAGATTATTATCAAAATAATATATAATGAAATCAATTTTTACACTTGAAGCAACAATTTGCAGCATACTTTCAATTTGCTTGATTTCCATGTAGTAAACTTTCCGAAACACATGTATATAGACCTACACAGAGCAGATTAAAGCATTAAAATGTTCCATATACCGAGCTCTCACGCTGCACAGTATAGTCTCAAGTGTACAGTCGGTGTGCAATTTGCTCGGGGCTGAAAATGGATACCTTCACAAAAATATCTGTAACCTTGGAATGTCTTGATCGATTTCAAAAAATTAAAAATTCTTATGAAAGCTGGTTAAAGAAGCTATCTAACACATGCATTAATTGGGTAAAATCCAATACGGTTTCTTCATAAATCCCTCATTTGGTTGTCATTGTTTAACTCAACCCTAAAGTCTCAAATAGGTATAAAAAGGGCCATCCACCCCAACTACAAATACAAAACCGTAAATTGTACCGTTTCAGTTGGGTTTAACACCAAAACCAGCATTGGACCATATTGTCTCATGCTTAATTACTCCACTTCATCTCTTTACATCACAGAACAGCGAATTTATTCTTCCTACTGAAACTGAAATTACATTGGGTCTGGAGTAAGTAAAAATTAAAAAGCTGTTAAGAATTTCAAGGATAGACAAATTAAGATGAAAATTCATGTGAGGTTTATTAACCGTGAAAACGATTGTCCTCTTGTTCCCCTACTTTTTGTGCAATTTGGACCTTGGGTGGACAACAATCAAATGATCATCATGACCACTTGAGACATGAGGACATTTCCTTTCCTTCCAGAGAGACGCACTAATTTTTCCTCGAACCTACCCCCCCCCATTTTTTTTAACTATTTGAAATGCTTACCAATGTATTAGACACACCTGCAGTTAATCGGCCAAATACGACGTCTTTATACGTAATAATAGATGCGTTAGACTTCGGTCGTGCCCGATAGAAATTCAAGCACGGTTTCCTCATATATAAACGATTAGAATGCAAGGCAAGTTCAAAACAAGGTTTGCGTTTTTCCTTTTAGTTGCTGTTTGTCCAACCACCTTTCCCGGTCCAACCACCTTCGAAACGTTCCGGTAGGTGTTACAACCGATCCAGTGCAATTTGAGAGAAATTTATATTCTCAAAATACTCCCTCCTCACTAAGTTTTCCTTGGTGGTTTTGGATCAAGAAATCATTAAGTACTCCTATACAGAATACAGCTAAATAACCCCATTAATAAGAATTGAGAATGCTTAGGGAGTCTCGTGTAACAAAAAAAAAATTTGATTTTATTGCCTAGGTCCATTTGCACACTACATGGGAGTTCAGACCTTCACGTTATGGTCATATTTTAAAGATGCTGATTTTGATGATTATAAATGATGGACAACGTCATAACGATTGGTCTGTCTTTATTTAGGATCTTTATATTTCCACTTTGTTTTTTCACTGATGAAGTTGAACAACACATCTCTCGGCGTAGCCTGATGTAATCTCGGAAAGCTGGATGAACGAGATGCTGATCTGTTCAACGAAAAGCTGCAATGAAAAGAAGAATGAATATCACATTACAGTCGAGGTTGACTATTTCCAAGTAGAGCGACCATGGAACAGCATTTCATATTTACTATCGTTTTCTCGTGCAGGGCCCACTGTCAGAAATCTTCGTAAATTTATGCGCTGTTAATGAATGTTTATAATTAGAGAGGGATTCATTATATATATAATTTACTGCTGGCCAAATGAGCAATTTTGGAGATTTTTAAAACTTTAAAAATTGGACACGTCCAAATACATCCTTCAGTTCCAAACGGAATAAAATCAAATTGTTGTAAGATTTTAGGACGTTTTAAAAATACGTACAATTACGGTAATTTACTGACAGATTCCAGGATGCATCGAGACTACCAGTAAATTGACCGTAAAATTTAATCAAGATGACAAATCATATTAATAACTTGTTAATGATCGTCTGCCAGCGCTAATTGCAAAGTGTAAGTGTGGTTTGGCCATGGTATATTTATTGCTGAACATATTATTAACAGTGCCTATTTCCATGTTCACAATAAGTATGTGAACTGACAATAATTTTACCTGGGACATTCTTTATAGTTTACGTGACTGTAGAGTGAATGTGATAAGCCCGACACTTAGAAAACTGTGTAGGACATTTCGCCGATTGAGGGCTGCTTATTAAATGACGTTGCGTGACGTCAGAACATTTGAGAAACAGACAGGTTGTTGAATCATTGGAAATTTGTATTTACATGTGTAGAAGCTGCATAAATTTCCCAACATGTGCAATTGTAAGAATAGGTGTAGCAAATAAACCATTCTATCATTGATGGCTACTTTCCGCGTCAAAATCGGAATTATGAGTGAAGTTTCAGAGGATTTACTGCATCGTTCCGTATCTAGTTTTTCTCTCTTTGGCCTTTGATCGCTACAGTTTGACAAGTAATAATTCGAACTTATTTCCTTCAAATCATCTTTCAAACATTTTATCATAAGCCGACATTTTTTATGGCAAATCCTGAAGTTTTAACCTTTATACTCGTACCATATTTGACTTGCATTGGTTGTAATAAACTTGTGGCGTTTTCCATTATGCATAGATTCAACCCTTCGAAATTTTGACTGTTACTGACGCGTCGGGCACTATGAAAACTTCGCCGTTGAAGCTATGTGATATTTCGTTCACTGATCCCGTAAATCCTTCAGTCCTTGAAAACATATTGACTTATCCGCAATGTTTGTTAGTTATGAATGAGGGCCGGGGACTCAGGCTACAAACATAATTAATGAGCACTATATAGCGTGCCGTGTTTAAGACATCTCCCGATCGGGGCTTCTTCAACCAGGGTCACCGGGACCACATACGAATTTTGCCCCCTCTGGCGGGACGACTGGGAAACTTTGCCCCCTCTGGATCGACTCCCTGGTCTAATTAAAGTATATTTGAAATGTACTTTACTGGTACTTTATCTGTACTTTTTGATAGAAAAGCACAATTAAAGTATATTTTAATGATACTTTATTTATACTTATTTTTCCAATTGCTACAAAAGCATGTACTTTAATAATACTTTTTATGTACTTTTGGGGACTTAAAATTTTTCCTAAATTTGAGTGTACTTGAAATGCACTTTTTGGACTTGTATTATTTCAACATTGTTGTACTTTATTGATACTTTTTAGTACTTTGGAAGATTTTTGATTCTAGTATATATACTTTTTTGGACTTAATTGTTCTTGACCCCTTTTATCTTATTGCCAATATGCCCAACACTACTGCTGCAACAGATTGTACTTTAAATGTACTTTCACCGTACTTTAATTATGCTTTATACCAATGTTTATACATACCATATATGGGCATGACTTTGCCCAAATCTAGTATGAGTCATCAACTGGGCAGTTAACTGACAAATTCAAATACTGCTGTCAGTTACAGGTTCTTTGTTTCCTAAAAACTGTCTGAGGCTTAATCTTAAAATTTTTCATGGCATTCCTGGAAATATTGAGACTGCAGTATTGTCTGGTATTCTTCAAATTCAAAACTGAATGGCCATGCAGAAAGACAACAATCGAAACTGTTACAGATAGTGTTACGGTAGCCTAGATGATATACAGTCATTACAGTGCATACTGGCCAAATTCGGAACCGATGTCTTCCTATAGCTTGTATGTATGTAGCGTTGTGTATGGATGTATGTACATGTATGGTAGCTTGTAGCATTAAGTCTCAATCGTGCTCAAAGGTATACAGCTGACAGTGGATCAATGTATTTAAGCATATCTGTTTATTGTAATAAATGTATGTAATATTGCATGCCCATTGCATGTTCAAATGATCGAGACATGCACACTTGGTTTTATGAATTGTAGTCCACATGGTCTGATATGTTCTGGAACATGGGAATTGATAAATTCCCGTCTCGCCAGTAATTCACACTACTTAGAATACATATGTGGTCATTTTATTGCCATCAGCTCAGCATTTCATATGCCGTGCATATTAGATGCAGATCATCAAATTTTATAATCAGACCACTGCCTTAATGAGCAGTGACGCACCGACATTGGGTGGGGTAGTTTCCCCTCTGGCTCGAAAAAGCGAAATGATATGGACCAAAGTATGAATTTCCATCCCTCTTCTTCGGGGAAATTTGACCAATTTCAGCCTAAATTGTGGCAAAATTAAAGTAAATTCAGCAATTTTCGCATGCTATGCACGCATTTCTTCATGTTTAGACTTAAACCACTATCAGTGATCCACCCCAAAGAGTCAAAAAATTTTAAATTTGTAGGAATAGCTTAAAAGTGAATAATAAGTCTGTATAATCCTCATGTTATTTTTTCAAAGCAAAAAATTGATAAGTACTGATAGAAAAGAATTAAACAGCAGTGTTCAAAGATATGAATTTCCATTGGATTACGTGTTGTACGTCCACAATGTAGTAAGTGTCTGTACGGAATATCCGATTTTGTACTTATTAGGTTGCTTTTGGTCCTATAACTTTTGAGGTATGTTAGGATAACTAACATTGTTACAAACATGCAAAAATCTGAGTTTATTATTTTTTTCTGGTTGAGCAAATCACTGATAGTGCCTTTAATTGAAGCAAATTACAGGGACGACTTAGGAATTTGTCCCCTCTGATTTGGGAATTTTGCCTGAGAAACTGATAAGACATGCCTAATAATAGGCAATTTTATTTTTGTGTGTAATTTTTTTTTTGGGGGGGGGGGAAATTAAATTCTAGGGGGAAAGTATCAAATATTAGGAGAATCTTAACCAATTTTGGCCCCAAATCACTGATTTTCCTCCAAAATTTGGTGATTTTTGGCCTCAAATCACCGAATTTTGCCAAATATCCCTCATTTTTCTTTCGGTCAGGTGGGGGTGGGGAAAAATTGGGGGGGGGGGAAGCCCCCATGCCCTCCCGTGGCACCGCCACTGCTTTTCACCATACTTTAATACTTTTTTGCCATACTTTAATTGTACTTTTTACTGTACTTAAATTGTACTTTTTTACCATACTTTAATTGTACGTTTTACCATACTTTAATTGTACTTTTACCATGCTTTATTTATTTTTTTTGTTCTACTTTAATTATACTTTTTGTCATACTTTAATTGTACTTTCACCATACTTTATTTGTACTTTCACTGTACAGTACTTTAATTGTACTTTCCGCCAGGATTTTCTGCCATACTTTAATTGTACTTTCCCCATACTTTATTTCTACTTTATATATACTTTTAACATGTTCCAAATCTCAAGGTTTGGAATGTCATTTAGAAAAGTATGAAAAAAGTACAATACTTTAAATATACTTGTTTTGGACCACGGCTGCCTCGGTATACACCACTGCACCGGGGTTTTGACACCTTGAGGCTTGAACATTGTGATATCTCCCTTGAAGTGCCCTCTCCCACCGCCTCAAGCTGCCTCACAGATATAGATGAGTGGGACGGGGTTGGCGGTACGCGTACGCGGGATGCCCCGACCCCGCCGCATGTACTATGTACGCCACACGGTGCAGCTACGCACCTGAAACGATACACATGCCATGTATGCTCAGTATTCCATATTATAGCCAACACGGATAGTTACCGAACTGTCTTGGTCCCCAATATCCCCCCAATATTATAACAACTACTACTTATCATAGGTCAAGGTATAAGAGGCCAATCTTACCCTACATTTTTCCATATTCCTTTGAATACGCTGTTATATCCGTATGTCGCTATATTTCTAGCCATTTTAACAGCAAACTAAAGCATTTTCGTGCACGGCGAAGATGTTGTATTTCAGTACACTCTCAGAGCTCAGCATGACAGAATACCGTCCTACTGTTCATGTTCAAGTGACTGAACATCACACAATACGCTTTGCTAAAATCCGTTCCAAAAGGTTGGAAATCTTTGTTCAATGTTTACTGGACCACCAAGCAAGGATATAAGGTCATTTTTTGTTTGCAAGGTTGGCGTGAATTTTAGATTTAGTGTAATAGTGTAACGGAAAGGTCGAGCCCTGGTATAAAGAGGTCACTACACAATGTATATTACAAGTTGACGCTTGCGATTATTGCGGAGGTCCATTTAGTGCCACGTTGTTTGTATTTGATATTTCTGCTCGGGGGGGGGGGGGGGGGGGGGCACTTACATAAGGCTCAGTCGCGTTTACAAACCCGGGGGCATTCGGGGACAGACGACTACAAAGTATGGGTTTTGGGTGAGAGACAGCCAAATTGCAAAAATAGGGGTTTTCCGACTGACAAATTTGCAAAATTTTCCAAAAATGGGGTCTTTGGGAGTTTTTGGGTGAGAAATTTTGGGCAATATTTTCTGAAAATAGACGTTTTGGTTGAAAATTTTCCCCAACTTAGGGTTCTTTGGGTGAAGTGGTAAAATTTTTACAAATTATGAGGGTCTTTAGGTGAAAGTATCAAAAATATGGGGTCTTTTGGAGCCTTACAAGCTCTTAAACCCCATATCCTTGTCATGTGTGACGTGAATGCTCCCTCCCTCCCGGGGTGAAGTTAAAGGAGGTTGGCCCGATTTAAGGGCATGAAGTTTTCATCTTGATAGATTGGCCTTCACCCCAAAACCCCGTCTGTAAAGTTTCGCGCCGATATTTCAATCTGTTTTCATGTGAGAGCTAAAAACGTGATTTTGTAAGCCCCATAGAGTACTGTGTAAAATTAATATTGGTCGACCAAAATGGGGTATATTTTCGCTCATAACTTCCAAAACAAACATCCTTTGGCCCTAAGATTTCACATGATAAATGAGAAAAATAGTAGCTTTCTTCTGATACCAAAATATTGACCACTTCCGGTAAAATCTGGGGCTTCTGGGGACGAGACTATTAGCGATCGGGCCATGGACCTTTAAAGTCTGGTAAACAGTTTCTGATTTTTTGACAAAACAACATATAGGCCTATTTTTTTTCTGTTTCATAGGAAGGGCCATCACCAACATAATTAAATTCAAAAATGCCATGTGAATCTGACATATTTTAAAGGCACTGGCCGGCACATTTTTAAAAAAAAAAAAAAAAAAAAACGGGGGCATTCGGTGACAGACGACTAAAAAGTATGGGTCTTTGGGTGAGAGACAGCCAAATTGCCAAAAAATAGGGGTTTTCCGACTGACAAATTTGCAAAATTTTCCAAAAATGGGGTCTTTGGGAGTTTTTGGGTGAGATTTTTTGCAATATTTTCTGAAAAATAGAAGTCTTTGGGTGAAAATTTTCCCCCAACTAGGTTTCTTTGGGTGACAGTGGTAAAATTTTTACAAATTATGAGGGTCTTTAGGTGAAAGTATCAAAAATATGGGGTCTTTTGGAGCCTTACAAGCTCTTAAACCCCATATCCATAAAACTATCCATGTCATGTGTGACGTGAATGCTCCCTCCCTCCCGGGGTGAAGTTAAAGTCTGGTAAACAGTTTCTGATTTTTTGACAAAACAACATATAGGCCTATTTTTTTTCTGTTTCATAGGAAGGGCCATCACCAACATAATTAAATTCAAAAATGCCATGTGAATCTGACATATTTTAAAGGCACTGGCCGGCACATTTTTAGAAAATTTCTTCAGTTGCTCGCAAATGATAGTCTAGACTATTGGAAGAATACAGATGTATTTTATACTAAAAATAACATACCCTAAAACAGATAGGGACATTAATTAAATACCAAAGATCCAGGTAATCTGTAGGCTAACTGTTGAAAACAAAAAGAGAAACCAAAAACAAAACAAAGACAAAACGTGTTTGGCAAGCCAAAAAGGCCATAACGTATCGACACCGTTGCGAGAAAGTAGCAACGCGTTGCGACTATTTCGGTAACGCGTTTCGACATTTCAGCAACGGTGCTGTTTCGGCCAATCAAATCATGAATTTCTGTGACGATTTCAAAATAGACCCACAACGCCGTTGCTAATACTTTGCAACGCGTTGCGAGCTTCACACGCGTGTTGCAAGCTTCACAACGCCTTGCAAGTTTCCAACGCGTTGCTAAGGTTTAACAAGCCATAAATAAGGGTCATAACGTAATTCGGCCGCACGCGTTGTGAGAAAGTCCCACAACGCGTTGCAAACATTTCGGCAACGCGTGTCTACATTTCAGCAACGCGTTGCGGTGTCGTCCAATCAACATCTATGATTTTCTGTGACGTATTTCCAAAATAAATCTCACAACGCCTTGGCGACCTTCACAACGCGTTGCAAACCGTCACAACGCGTTGAAGCAATACTTATGACCCTTATTGCCTTCACAACGCGTTGTGAAGCTTAAAACGCGTTGTGAAGCTCGCAACGCGTTGTTGATGGTTTGCAACGCGTTGTGAACGCCTCAGGGGTCATCCCGTATTGCCGCAACGCGTTGGGATCTATTTTTAAAACGTTCACAGAAATTCATGATTTTGATTGGCCGTGGCGCACGCGTTGCCGAATGGTCGCAACGCGTTGCTACTTTCTTTTCTCACAAACGCGTTGCGGCAATACGTTATGACCCTTATGGCTAATTAACCTTAGCAACGCCGTTGTGAAGCTGCAACGCGTTGGAAGCTCGCAAGCGCGTTGTGAGGTTTGCCACGCTTTGTGAAGGTCGCAACGCTTTGCAAAGTATCTAGCAACGCGTTGTGGGGCTATTTTTTTGAAATACGACGTAGCAGAAATTCATGATTTTGGATTGGCCGACACAGCAACAGCGTTGCTGAATGTCGCAACGCGTTGCCCGACATGTCCGCAACGCGTTGCTACTTTCTCGCAACGCGTTGCAGCAATCGTTATGGCCTTTTATGCTTGCATATCACGTGATCACTTGCAAAACGGGGAGCCACAATCAATGGTGGTTCTGGTAATTGTGAAATGACTATAGGTAAACAAGCTCTCAGCTGATCGGCAAAACAAGCCAGTCATAACCGGCTTTATTGACAGTTTAAAGAGTGCTTGTAAAGAGCTGTGCTTGTATAATATCCGAGCTGGGTCGGTAGACTCTTGGTGTTCATTATTCCAGCTTACGGCGGCCCGGAAAGTATTTTCCTACGGTGTAGCCTGTGTCACAGACTGCGGAAGCAGGGAAGGTATTATGTAATTGATAACTGCGTGAGAGTTACAACATAGAGATTGCGTGTAAATGAAAACAACCAATCTCCAATATCTCCGGAAAACAAAGGGTTTCTATGGATGTTTTTGTATCAGGCTGTCCCTTACGGTTGTTTTGGTTTGAATATGTATGGTAAATGGGTCTGAACCTATAGAACCTAGCGAGAAAGTTGAACATTTTTATTGGGTACTTCGGTGCTCGCAGACACGAAAAGTGAACATGCAATTGCAACGGTCGTATCCATTTTTTTCACCATCCCTTTCGATATTTTTCCAGTCTTGAGAATTTTTAAACACTGGTTTCAATTTACGCCACCTTTTTTTCAATTTTAGAATCAGAATTACGTACTTGCCGGACCGCCGTGATTCCAGCTGTAATAACTCGAGGTCATCCAGGTCACTTCAGGCCAGGGTCGCAGTTCCACTTTATGCTGATAGCGCTGAAGGTAAATACAATAAGAGCACAAATTCACGTTCTGCCAAACGTTAAACCAGAGAGGTACTTGCAAACACAGCAAAGAATAGTACTGAATAAAAAGGGTGGCTACCGAAAAAAAGTCATGGTATCGACGAGCAAAAGTAATTACTATGATTATATCGTGATCGGTTGTGGCGGGATTGGGAGTGCGGCTGTATACTGGTTGGCAAAACGAACTAGCAAGACAGGAGAGCGTAAGTATATTTGAAGTATCTTTTTGGTACGTGTTTACACTCTAATTGGGTTAATATGTACATTAACACTAATTGTATTGTTTATTTCTTGATCTGTAAACCTTTTGCCAATATATCGAACCTGATAGAATGTTGTACAAATTGCTATAAAGGCCTATTAAGCAGTACTGTGTGATTTCTATATAAAATTTATGAAAAAAAACAAAATGTTTTGATTTTCAAAAATTTGATTATACCTCCAAAAGTCACCAATTTCACTTTTAAATCGAAAAGATCAAAAGAAAGTATTACAAAAGCTTACAAAGAGCATAATGATAATGAAAATATACTTTTACTTTGCGCCCGGGTTAATTTAAATCAACGATTCCAGATATTATTTGTTTCAAGATTATGTGGTACACTTACAGCTTAATTAGTCCTTGGAGGGACATGAAGTTCATTTAAACAAAACCAACCGTGTTAATGTCTCTAAATCGAAAAAAATATTAATGGCGTGTGTCTTATAAAACGTGGCAATATTCCAGCTTACGGCGGCCCGGAAAGTATTTTCCCATGGTGTAGCCTGTGTCACAGACTGTGGAAGGTACATGTAATTTGATACTGCGTGAGAGTCCACCATAGAGAATGCGTGTAAATGAAACTAAATCTCAAATATCTCCGGAAAACAAAGGGTTTCTATGGATGTTTTTGTATCAGGCTGTCCCTTACTTTGTTTTGTTTTGAATATGTATAGTAAATGGGTCTGAACCTATAGAACCTAGCGAGAAAGTTGAACATTTTTATTGGGTACTTCGGTGCTCGCAGACACGAAAAGTGAACATGCAATTGCAACGGTCGTATCCATTTTTCTCACGGGTTTGGATAATCTGCGAGTTGCTAGTCGCGAGTTGCGAGTTGCGAGCTGCGAGTGCGAGTTGCGAGTTGCGAGTTACGAGTTGCGAGTACGAGTTGCGAGTTGTGAGTTAAAACATGCGAGTTGCGAGTTGAATTTTGCGAGTTGATTTTGCGAGTTGTGAGTTGCGAGTTCCTGAATGCGAGTTGCGAGTTGGATTTTGCGAGTTGAAATTTACAAAAAAAAAAAAAAAAAAAATGAGAGTCCACCATAGAGAATGCGTGTAAATGAAACTAAATCTCAAATATCTCCGGAAAACAAAGGGTTTCTATGGATGTTTTTGTATCAGGCTGTCCCTTACTTTGTTTTGTTTTGAATATGTATGGTAAATGGGTCTGAACCTATAGAACCTAGCGAGAAAGTTGAACATTTTTATTGGGTACTTCGGTGCTCGCAGACACGAAAAGTGAACATGCAATTGCAACGGTCGTATCCATTTTTTTCACCATCCCTTTCGATATTTTTCCAGTCTTGAGAATTTTTAAACACTGGTTTCAATTTACGCCACCTTTTTTTCAATTTTAGAATCAGAATTACGTACTTGCCGGACCGCCGTGATTCCAGCTGTAATAACTCGAGGTCATCCAGGTCACTTCAGGCCAGGGTCGCAGTTCCACTTTATGCT
Organism: Ophioderma brevispina; assembly: GCA_023653785.1. Taxonomy (NCBI): domain Eukaryota; kingdom Metazoa; phylum Echinodermata; class Ophiuroidea; order Amphilepidida; family Ophiodermatidae; genus Ophioderma; species Ophioderma brevispina. The sequence continues at coordinate 11,760 of JAMKCH010027542.1, forward strand.
GATAGCGCTGAAGGTAAATACAATAAGAGCACAAATTCACGTTCTGCCAAACGTTAAACCAGAGAGGTACTTGCAAACACAGCAAAGAATAGTACTGAATAAAAAGGGTGGCTACCGAAAAAAAGTCATGGTATCGACGAGCAAAAGTAATTACTATGATTATATCGTGATCGGTTGTGGCGGGATTGGGAGTGCGGCTGTATACTGGTTGGCAAAACGAACTAGCAAGACAGGAGAGCGTAAGTATATTTGAAGTATCTTTTTGGTACGTGTTTACACTCTAATTGGGTTAATATGTACATTAACACTAATTGTATTGTTTATTTCTTGATCTGTAAACCTTTTGCCAATATATCGAACCTGATAGAATGTTGTACAAATTGCTATAAAGGCCTATTAAGCAGTACTGTGTGATTTCTATATAAAATTTATGAAAAAAAACAAAATGTTTTGATTTTCAAAAATTTGATTATACCTCCAAAAGTCACCAATTTCACTTTTAAATCGAAAAGATCAAAAGAAAGTATTACAAAAGCTTACAAAGAGCATAATGATAATGAAAATATACTTTTACTTTGCGCCCGGGTTAATTTAAATCAACGATTCCAGATATTATTTGTTTCAAGATTATGTGGTACACTTACAGCTTAATTAGTCCTTGGAGGGACATGAAGTTCATTTAAACAAAACCAACCGTGTTAATGTCTCTAAATCGAAAAAATATTAATGGCGTGTGTCTTATAAAACGTGGCAATATTGCTTCGAGTTGAAGTCTGAAAGTGCAAACAAATAATGTAAATTGAGTCTAATATACTCAGTGTATGAAATATATATACTCAGTGTAATATGAAATGTATATATGGTAAATGTGGTAGAAATTAACACTCATTAAAGCCAGGTCAACTTTTGTTGTGTGTGTTAGTATGGTAAGCTTTTGACATGCATAACGTACAAGGTTAGATGTCATTGTCAAGAGTAAACAGAACAAGAGAATGAGCAATGAGCAATGAACCTTGCATTAATATCCTATGTCCAAATTAGTATGAGAATCACTTGTTACCAGACAGTATAGGAACAAGTTAGCTGAAATTCTATAGATGGTGTGGACAACAACCTCAGGGTGTTTTGGCTCATTATTTACGCCAGAGAACGGTGCAATTCAACTTTTATCAGCGAAAATATAGGTTTAAATTTCTGCCACATGGGTATCGCTTGGACATTGCCAATATTTCTTATTTTTTATTTCCCTTTTTCATTGATACTACGTAGCAGACCTTTTGAAATCCATGATGACCGAGAATCTTTGCTATACTTGCACATAGGTAAATGCTTAACCCATGTCTTACCAAGCCTTTTTTGTAACACGAAGTTACCAAGGGGGGGGGGGGGTACCCCCTCGAGAATTCGTTATAAAGCAACCGACGCTTATAATTTTGATACCAATGGATAGCTATGATCCTCCTCTTTCCATTGATACCAAAATAAGTACCAACATACCTAGTATGGCGTCACAATGACGTCATCAAGTCCGCGAGTAGGCAAAATTGGCATTTTCACAGAAAATAGGCGAAAATCCAATTTTGCGCTAAAAAACTAGGAATATCGGATTTTCATGCGGTTTACAGCTCTAACTGATGGCATTTGGCTAGTTTTACATTAATATGGTTTTAGAGCCATACTCTGCATAATATTTCAAAAATGCACCATAAAATATCCTTGAGTGGCAACCACCCCCCTACCCTTCGACTTTGACGGCATACCCCTAACCCCGGTGAAGGTGCTACCTTCACATTTTTTTCTCTAAAATGACCGGTGTGAAAGCAGATATAGTCCGGCGGGAGCCACAGTCCGGGGCTTCATAGATGATAACGGAATAAAGCGTGAAACTAATGTTACGTGAAGAGTCAACTGAATCGATTGCCCTATTGTTCACCATTGTTCCCGGACTATGAGTACGCCGGACAATTATTACTTCTACACCGGAAAGGATGAAAGAACGATTACCTAGAAACTTTTTACGAAAGTGTTTGGCATTTTAGCGCACCGGAGCGAAGTTCACTAGGGAGGGTTAAGCTTGTGTTTATTTTGTAGACCAAAATATGCCCCATCTTTTAAAAAAAACGTTTCAAATAACTCTTACCACTATCACTGACTTTTACACCATTAAGATACATGTACCACTTAATTTAACATAAATATGGACATACCCCTATCACCATTTGGGTAATGATTCACTTTAGTTTAAATGGGAAACCGTGTAGAGAGGGCAAGCATGGCATTTTTTAACGAAATACAATTAAGTGATGTGTGGTTTACATATTTATATTACGAACAATTAACTCATTATTTTGTTTGCTCGTATCCACAAGTCATTGGTAACCACAAGTCATTGGTAATGGCTTGTGGTGGTGTCAGGTTATTCAGCTAGTGTGCTGATCCGGGGCCGCGTGTATCCATGATATGGACGCTCCTAACATGGCCCGCTATTTGAGGCTGGGGCGGATTGGGAACAGTCAGGGGTTTCCACCCTACTCTTATTCGACACTGACTGCGATGTACATGTACAGTTGTGACTCTCTGTACACGGGACCGACGGCTTAACGTCCCCTCCGAAGGACGGGATGCTTTCATGATCCATTTGCCCAATTCCAAGTGAACCATGGAGGAGAGCGGTATTCTGTATTTAATCAATAGCTGGTATACAGATCAAATCCAGAATTGATAGTACCCGAATAAATCCCAGCAAGTGCCACGACCCCACCGGGATTCGAACCCGGGAATATTGTTTAGATGGTAAATTTGCGCCAGAGGCAAACACCCTAACCGCTTGGCCACGCTCTCCCACATATAATAAATTAGGTAATAAAACACCGGATTAAATGGATGAAATAAGATATCAATGTTAAGAACAACAATAATTTAGATTTCGCCCAAATCAACCAATAACATTCTTTTCAAAGGAATGGAGGATTGTGTGACTGTGTCCCGGTGAATGGGTTATATAGCTTTAAACGTCATGATCATTGCCCAGGGGGAGTCCTTGCATTTATTCAATAATAAGCCATAACATGTTAGAGTCTGATTTTTGACAATTATTCGTGTCAAGGACGTAAGATAACATAGGCCTACTCGAACTTAAACCGGTTAGTCATCACAAGATTAATAAGAAAATAGATAGACGATTAACAAGCACCCTTGATAAGGGCTTCCCAGAGAGTTTCATGAAAGCGACTAAATAGGTATGTATATTATGTGGCCATGCGTTTCAAGGTGGGCCAGTTTTGTGTGACATAGTTTTCATTTGTGTAAAATACATGGAAATTGGTGTGAAAGGCTCTAGCTCTCTTCAGGAACCCACAGCCCCTACAAAAGTATACATTTATTTGAAGCTTACTTATCAAGGATTCCAGAAATGCAGTTGAGACCAATATAACAGTATTCCCAAGGGAGTTACGCAACCGCTAATGTCCAAAATATGATGAAAAAGATGCGATTTTAAACACATCTGATTTCAAAAGTTATGGCAACTGCCTTTTATGTAATTGCAGATTTGGTATCCTCTAAGTACAAGCTTTCCATAGATATATAACTTTCTAGGTACCTAGTGCAGCGAAATAGTTTTGCGCAAGGCTTCAAAATTGCCAATTTTACCATTGAAAGTCATTGTCAAGGCATCTGCTATGCCCAAAATGCAAATATGAGCCTAAAACAATAATTAAACATCTGTTAATAAAGTTTACTGATTTATAGTATGTGGTTGAAAGATAATATTTAAAATATATCTGGATGAGATGAAATTTGTAAGCATGTGACCCCTGTGGGGTCAGTTTTCATGAAATGCTGCGCCTGCTCATCCTGCGCCTGCTCATCCTCCACTTCAATTTTTTTGTAATTGTTACGCCCAAATAAGATTGGTTCGGATAATCACAGGTGAACAGGGGCTTCTAGATGGGCGGACCCTGGAAAGAAAAGCCAAGAGACATCAGATTCTGGTAGATGGTGTCACAGAATTATTATTTATTCATACAAAACTTAATTAGCATCTTAACAGTAAAAACGAATTAATTTATTCAGTCTAATTATCCCAATGAATAAACAAGGAAACTCTAAATTAACCAATTAAAAGAAACAATTTATCTTTGAAATCCAAAATAAACAAAATAACATAGTCAATTATTCAGCAACTAACTGTTAACAAATTTAGTGTGAATCATATATCAATGATTAACATTTTGTAACCTCTATTCCAGAAGTGTCAGATTATTAATTAGTTTTCTCCAATTAAACCAAATCAATTATAACAAAAGGATTTATCTCAAATTAATATTCTTAATAATAAATTAGCTAAACCATGTTTAATTCATATTTATGCAAATATTACTGTAATCAATTAAACCAAGTCCAAACCAATTAAAAGTCAGTTTGATTTCTGTACATCATTCAAAACAGAAGTATGACTTTTGTGTCACAATAAGTCTATTGTCAGTAGATCTTGGGATTATACACATGTTCTATGTACCCATACATTTCTTTTGTAAACCAAATATAAACAAATGATGTAAACTTTCTGGCCATTATTAAATTGAAAAGTTACTAATTTAGATTTCTGACAGTTGTATTTTCCAAAAGAGTTATTAATATTTAATTAGGAATTTGGTTTTAATTGTAACTCTGAATCTAGAAAGTCATATTTTGTTAACACATCCCAATATTGATGCACTCCCTGATACTAAATTGGAAGAATCCTGCTTGCATTCCTTTACTCAATGTAATACAAGATAAGCTCAAGTGCATTCACTATATTCTAAATAATGACATTCCAGGCCAATGACCTAATCAGGCCTGTTCCTACTTCTGACTCTGATAACAGGTAGAGGTCACATTTCATCTTATACACAACTTACTATATGCCACGACCACCTTGGCTATTTCTTCATATACATTTCTTATGAGAATATCAGAACTATGCCCTAGACCGTCACACGCCTTAGGTTTATTCTCATCCCCTCAAGTGGAAAGGTCAGCCCTAGTATGTCTAGGTCATTGAGCTGTGGGCTTTGGTAACAGTGAGATGTCTGCTTACTACTCTATTATCTTGACCACAGTGACTTGTCGCTCCCTAAGGAATTTTTTGGTCAAGATGTGGCTGGCTAGGGGTCACTCAGGCAATGAGCCAGTGCTATTGGCACTGTGTAAGCACTATAGTGGTGTGAGTTATTATTGCGTTCACTTTGAGAATTAATTTAACTTGCATTTATTACTTAAAAAGTCCTCCACAACCAAACACTTCCACGTCCAATAACCTCTTCACTGGGTTACTAATTACACAATACTACATTACTACCTTATCAAGGCCTATTTTTGCTACGTAAAAAACTAGGCCTATATTGTCAATTAGTTTTATCAAAATTCATGTCCATGGCTTTCCTATGTATTTCATTTAAAACAACTTCATTTGTGAGCAATTGGTAATGATTATCACAATTTTACCCATGTTTGTACAAAGTATTATTAAAGAAGTCAACATTCTCTTTGCCTAATACCCAATAACATTCATTAACATACTAAAAACAACTTTTAAGATCTATAAAAGAACCATTTCCCAGTTGGCATTAATGCTGAAAACACTAGGATGAGCCAATGACAGATAGGATAATTAACAATGCACAAACAAATATCATTAATTAACTTCATAACAATCAGAAACAAAAAGTTTTTATCACTACTGAAAGAAAAGCCAAGAGACATCAGATTCCTGGTAGATTGGTGTCCCAGAATGAGACATCATCACCTACTCCCTTGCATCTGGGTACAGTGGAGAGGACCAGACCAAAATTTTGTAGGGGTGCCTAGTTTTTAACAAAACTTATGCCCATAACATAATTAACAAGCAATTAGTGGAATATGATTAATCTTTTTTTTTAAACTATCACTTGCATCTTGTTGTCCTTCAAGTCTGCTTCAATTTAATACCAAATTCAACTATGTGGCTTGAATATTTATTTAAAAAATCACTTTCATGTTACAAAAATATCGCGCACATGTCACACCTCCACCTATTTACTGGCCCAGTTCAAAACGCATGGCCATATACCTATTCTGATAACATACATAGAACAAGAAGTTTGTTTATTTGTGCAAAATTTGCCAAGTACGGTATGGTTTGATTGGGTCTATTGCAGGAAAACAATTATTTCAGGACGCATTCCTTTTCATTTTGCTTAGCTTTGCTTGTGATATTCCATGTGCGGTGCCTAGTAGGCCTATATGTTGATTATATCAAAGTAGTTTGTCATTCATCGAGACACATTACATATTTTTGTGAACTTAAGGTACTCACCCTATTACAACATGTAATAGTATTTTCTGTGTTCCATATACGACAAGTCACTGATAACACACCTTAATTCCAAAATTTCATTTGAATCTGACATATAATTTTAATGTAAGCGATAATTGCGTGTATTATAATGATCCCTTTAGCTTGTAATAATTATGATTACTAGAAAATGGCATCAAAATAGTTTGCAGATGAGATAAAACAATAAAGGGTTTCTGATGATATACCAAAATCTCGGGTTCAGGTTTCATGGAATGATTGGCGAAGCGAAAGATCGGGCAATAAAGCCCCTTTAATGTACAACTTCTAATCAATGAGATCTTGCCCGCTAGCCTATTAGTCATTGTTTTTATCGCCGTACCAGTTTGCCTTAGTCGTATAGTAACCATATCATCTGGTGCAGATATACTATTTCTAATATCGAATGATGTTGAAGTGGTGTTAACCATTGCATCATTAAAAATAATAAAGCCATTATAGCATATCTTAAAATGTACATTCTGTTAGCAGTTTCACTGAGTAATCCAGTAGCCGAAACAAAGATTGCATGTAGTTAAATATGAATTTCGAATCCTTCTACAGTAGTATATTTGTACCAGATATCATCAACAATGACCAATGTATCAATGCTATTCATCAATCATATAACAAGGTTGGTACACTTTGTCCAATTGGGTTAAGGCAACCTCTTCTCTCCCAGGGCAATGTTCATCCGAGTCATGCTGTCACTTGAGCAGCTTTGTCAGGTCTCCCAACATTGATTGATGGGAGTTCACTGTAAAACAATATGTTAAATTTACAGTATACGGGCATTCATTCTGCCAACAAAATACGGTAAAATAATAAAGTTACAATATGATGTAAAAGAATTCAATCAAAGCTCTAGTAAATGTATCTATTTGGTGGGTTATTACAGAGTTTGACAACATGTATAAAATAAAAAAGACCACCCGACTTAGTATTCCGTTCCACCATCATTGTAGACTTTCGTTTTTAAATTATGTACTTGTACAATTTGCCGTTTCACTGCAAAAAAGTATTTAGAAATGTGGTGCAAAGAAGTGGTTAGGTATTAAACATGTCAAATTTCTAATCACTTTGCATCAAATGTCTAAACACTTGATGTTAAATACTTAAACTTGCAAAACGGTAAATCAGAACTTTCTGCTAAGGCATGAAATCTCTTTCTTGATGCAGAAGTCATCAAGATGGTAGATGACTTCAAGTGTTTGGGATCAATGATGGAAAGCTCTGCATGAGAGTGATAGCCGTCGAAGGAGTGGTCTCGCTTTGTCTGTCCTTTGGAAGCTAGAGAAGATTTGGAAGTTCCAAATCTTTTAGCTCCTAAAATTGGATATCTTTAGATCATCTTGCCTGTGCCTGAGTGTCAATACTGATTCATGGATGTGAGACACGGATACTAACTCAACAGCTTGAATCACACATCAACAGTTTTGCCATGCTCAAGATCCGCAGACAAGATCATGTTACTAATGAGGCAGTCTACAACATCACACGTGAGAAAGCTCTTTCTTCTTCTTAGCGTATCCACAAGTCATTGGTAATGGCTTGTGGTGGTGTCAGGATTTATTCAACTGAGTGTGCTGAACCTGGGCCGCGTGTATCCATGATACGGACGCTCCTAACATGGCCCGCTTTTTTTGAGGCTGGGGCGGATTGGGAACAGTCAGGGGTTTTCACCCTACTCTTATTCGACACTGACTGCGATGTACATGTACAGTTGTGACTCTCTGTACACGGGACCGACGGCTTAACGTCCCCTCCGAAGGACGGGATGCTTTCATGATCCATGTGCCCAATTCCAAGTAAACCATGGAGGAGAGCGGTTTTCTGTATTTAATCAATAGCTGGTATACAGATCAAATCCAGAATTGATAGTACCCGCATAAATCCCAGCAAGTGCCACGACCCCACCGGGATTCGAACCCGGGAATTTTGATGGTAAATTTGCGCCACAGGCAAGTACCCTAACCGCTAGGCCACGCTCTTCCTCTTTCTGAAACCACCCAACAAAGGCAATTTCGTTGGCTGAGTTATGTCTTGCGAAAGCCAGAAAAGGAACTCATCTCCCAGTATGCACTTTACCAACCTACGCATGGAAAACGGAAAAGAGGTCGCTAACCTCTGCTCCATCCCAGTTCATTGCTAGACTGATCAACCGGGATGTTGAGCTTACTCCAGGCGAAGTCATCCCGGGGAAGTCATCCTCATGCTCACGGCCCTATAATAAGACAAGACGGATTATGACCGACTTTGCCTTCTATATCAGTGCATTACTTATGGGAATATTTCATATATAGACTATGTCAAATACAAAGAAATTTGAAAAAAAAAAGTGTATACAAATAAGGCAATTTTATATTAAGCATTGTATTTCCCTACCTTCTTGTATTGTTTTAGATTAATGCATTAACCTGAATGTGAGGTCAGGTCTGCA
>JAMKCH010027543.1:0-32846 GCA_023653785.1 Ophioderma brevispina
TCAGCTACCCAGGTAGACAATTACCTGTTAGGTCACAGGAAGAGGTCTACTTTCCATTCAGGAAAACCACAAATTGCTAAATGAATTTCATGATTTTTGCCCTTCCTTCACTTGACTACAAGAAAGTTCTGGTGCTGCCACAGGAAGAAACCTATACTGTGTTTGCACCCGGGTTTGCGCTTGAATTGACAGCAACATCAAGACAGGGTTTTTTTATTCTCACTAGCATTTTGATTGTGTTGCTGTGATTCAGAGGAGTGTATACATTTCAGGGCTGTGTAACCTTGAAAATCCTGTGGCGTCACTATCAACTCGATGGTTAATATGAAAGTACATTGATTATGCCTTATTTCATCATTTTGGCCTGTTACTGACCACAAAAGTAACATGGTTTATTCTTGGTTTCATGAACCAACACAAATTACACTTACATTGATAAATCTCCAATTAAAAATAACAAATGCTTTTAGAGAATAGTGTAATTTGTGGTTAAAACAAATGACTAAACAGTTGCCTGGTAAGCTCATAATAATCATTACATTTCACCTCTTATGCAAATTTCAGTGACCCATGCTTATACATGTACACTTTATACTAAGTCTAAATTGACCCATACACTTTAGGTAGAATAATTATGGCTAGAAATTACTAAACTCCATTATGCTAGAAATTACTAAACTCCATTACCTTTTAAGGAAAGTAAAACTATGCTTGTTTGGTTTGAATTTCGAAGATTTTGAAGGAAAATTGACATTGTTCCCTGTTATTGTAAACTTAAAGGCTGAATCAGAGATTTCAAAATACATATTTTTTTGTGTTGTAATTAAAAATAGTCAAATAGAACTAAAGATAGTCACCTAAAATGCCCAATTCCAAAGTTTGAGACAAATCAAATTTTTGTTTCCATGTAGTAAACATTTGTCTATTATAACAGTGCCATAAAGTTGTGATTTTGTATATGAATGACTTCAAATTAAGCATAGCTATATCACTCAGTATATGGACAAACATATATGCAAAAAACACGATTTGTTTGAAAAATGAGTGTGCTCTCCTCGGGAAATTTCTTGAGTCAGCCTTTATTTAAATCACTAAAACAACAGGACTAAATGTACATTTCTCAAAATTAAAATGGAAGATTTCCAGGACAATTTGTAGTTAGGACCAGATGTCACTGTGATTGCATTTCACTCTCAACGTTTCATAGTGCCGAAGGTATGAACCTCTCCCATTTAGTGTGCAAATGGACCTGGGGCAATAAAATCAATATGTTGATAATGGAAATTCCTCTAACCAAAACAATACCTCCGATCAAAATTAATAATCCCAAACCATTAGCTCCCCATTTTTAACCTCTAATTTAGGCTCTCTATTCTAATTGGTTTATACTCAAATGCATTTAAACCAATCAGAAACACTAAGAAATGCAGTAGTGCTTGGCTTACTGTTTTAAAAACAAAATGAAAGATTTTTGAAAGAGGTTAACCATGAACCGGCACCCTATACCTTAAAGGTGCAACAAGAGATTTTGAGGAACCCAAACATTGTGTCAAAATAGTAATTTCATAATAGGTTAGACACCCAATAGATTTCTTACCTTGTATTTGGCTACAGAAATGCCTTAAAAGAGAGAAAAAAGGTGATTTTGATTTGCTTATATTTCAGTGTAAAACATAGGCTGAATTTCGTATTTGCTTCTATACGAAATTAGAAATTTCACAATTTTTGTACCAAAGAAACATTTTTCAGCTTAATCCTTCAGATGGGGATTTTTTGATGGAAAGCTTTACATCAGGGCTAAAATCAGTACTTTCGATTTTTTAGGGACACCTGATATGTAAAATCTCCCGTTGCACCTTTTAAAAATCTATTCCACTAAATACAGTAGCATGGTCAGTAAACTGTGTTCTGGGATATGAAACCATGGGAGGCATCATTCTTTTGGTTCCAAAATAGTGCATGGACAGTAGCTCCATTTCACATTCCTCAGTGCTCCTTTATGACAAGCTGTCTTCAGATACCAGGGATCAGTTTTTGATAGAGTGTTGAGCGAGAATTTAAGTCTTTAATATGTACATTACTCTTGAAAACTGAACTTCTTTTGTATTTAAGTGTTTAGATGTTTGAAGCAGAAAATTGTAATTCCTTTGCAATTCATGATTTACTAGCTAAATCTTAAAAAATACATCGGTCCTCGGACCGCTTGTGTCGCCTGCCGTCGCGGTTAGTGAATGATAGGCCTAACATGACCTTTGACCTTGATATGTGACCTTTGAGGTCAATGTTACATTTTCAGCCTATTTTACAACTTGACCTCACATGACCTTTGACCTTGGTATGCGACCTTTGACCTCATCAACAAATGAGGGATCCCATGTTGCACCTATGATTCAAGTTTGGTTCCAATTGAACTTCAACTTTTCAAATGAGGTCAATTTTACATTTTCAGCCTATTTTACAACTTGACCTCACATGACCTTTGACCTTGGCATGTGACCTTTGACCTCATCAAAAAGTGGGGGATCCATGTTGCACCTGTGACCCAAGTTTGGTTTAAATCCATCAAAATATGAGGATATTACAGGCATATGTTAACCCTTTTTCACAACAGACATCAACAACAGACAACAGACATCAACAACAGACAACAGACATCAACAACAACAGACAACAACAGTGGACAAAGTGATCCCTATGTGTCTTCCTGCCTTAGGGCAGGCGACACAAAAACTGACAACTCATATCTTAAAGGTGTTTGTTCCGATTGTCTTTGGGACCCCCGATTTACTTGGAAGTAGTATTAATTTTAATATCAGATGAAAGGCCATATTTTTCTCATTGTCATCTTGAAATTTTACCTTTCAAATCCATTTCTTTCTCAAGATACAGATAAAAAACTAGCGTTTTAATGGTTAACCATCAATATTAGCACAATTAGTGAATAGGGCGTTGCACTATGCATTATAGCATCTAGCATCAAAACCGCAAGTTTTTTTCCCACGGTACTTGATCGTCAGTGTGTACAGGTGTCAGGCTCTCATATCAAGTTGAGAACACGAACAAAAATCGGAACAAGAACCTTTAATGATGTGAAAAAGATATAATTGAATAAATAATCAGGAGATTGTGCAAAGAAAATGAAAATGCACACAATGTAAAATTTGATGCATTGATCATCCCTACCTCAAGTCGGGATGATTTTCTAAGATTTTAATACAGCCATAGGCATTAGCATGTAATTTGCACATTCTAATATATGATGTCATTAAGTCATTTGTTGTTATATCATGATTACAGTGATTGAGCCATATGATAGTTTTACTATCACACCAGTGTACCCAGCCAGGGTGCGGAGGCAGTGCGAATACCCCAGGGGTTACAAAAAAATATTATGTTTACTTATCAGAGGTCCCCCTCATCCCGACTGCAACCCGAGGTCCTCCAAGCCAAGGTATACCCCTGTATCACATGGCATAAAAAAGAAACCAGGGTGATATCATGATATAAAACAATATAATGACTGCCTCTATTTGTGCAATAGTAAAACTATATCATCCTGTCAAATTTTAACTTCCATTCTTAAACAGCTGTGAAAATGTAAGCAATTTCATTGGTCAATTGTCGAATTGAACCCAGGTAGTACGCACTGCGTATTAACGTTATTTTTAGATTGAAGCACTCACGTCATACCGCGTTTTGCTACGTTCGTGCGTGCCTGCCAACATTGCGTCTCCTTGCGTATGATCATTGCGTTCAACGGGTTGTTCGATTGTTGTCACTGGATGGTGGCAGTCCTTTCTTGTTGTATTTAAGCCGTAAAGTATCGCGAATTTGGGTTAAAGATGACCTTAAATGTTAAAGCTGTTTAAGAATGAGAATAAAGGTATGATTTTTGGAGCCGGTACTCTCTTTACGACAAATTGAAACCGGCGACACCATTATTTTTGCATGGAAGAACTCAGCCTGTGGCCTCGTTCTTCCACTTAAAATAATGGTATCTTCTTGGTTTCAATTCGTCGTAAAGAGAGTACCGGTTCCCAAAATCACCTTTATTCTCTAATTTCATGAGGCAAAACCTCCTGAAATGGTTAAGTCAAAATTTGACCTCAAGATAAATTTATTTTACTATCACACTCTCAGGCATTCAATATTTGTATATTATTACTCCTCATGAATATTCATTAACAAAATCATGTTATTCCATTGGCTGATTCCGATTACAAGTGCTATTTCCCTAGGGGAATAGTTCGAACTGTTTCCCTAAAACATCCCAGGGTCACAGTGAGGTGTAATTGTAATAAAACAAATACAGGGTTATATCGCGGGAGGAAAGTAGGGCACATTATTTTCCATTAGAAACTGGTGATGGGTGAAACCTTTCGGTGGGGGTGAGGGCCCGAGCAGTCTACCTGGAAAATAGTGTGCATATTTCCCACTAACCATGTAGTATTTTTGTATACTACTAGTATTATGTGCAGGGCCGTAGCCAGGGGGGTGTGGGGTGCGATGTACCTACCCAAATCTCCAAAATTCCAAAAAGGTCCACAAAAATGATGTGTGCGAGCAAAGCGAGCTAGGAAAAAATAGGGGTTTTAGGCTTTTTTTTTGTCAAAAAGGGCAATATTTGGGCAAAAAGGTCCACTTTTGCCAAATTTACACCCCCTCTATTGTGAAAAGGTCCACGTTTTTGGGAAAAGGTCCACTTTTGGAAAAATCCGCACCCCCAGAAAAAATCCTGGCTACGGGCCTGATTATGTGGCATAAAAAGAAAGCAGGTAGTATCATGAAATAAAACAAATATTGACTGCCTATATTCATGCAATAGTAAAACTTTACCATTCGGTCAAATTTTAACTTCCATTTCATGATGCAAAAACTCCTGGAATGGAAAAGTCACAATCTGACCTCATGATATATTGTATCCTATCACTCTCTTAGGCATTCAATATTTGTATACTTAAAATAATACTGATTTTGCAAAATAGCCCATTTAATGTCTATCTTCCTTTGTTCTAAGCAACACTAAAATTACCACATTTCTGGAAAGGTTAAAGTGACAGGAGGAGATTGTTTTGAAAATACAAATGCACTTGATTGGTTGTAGAACAACTACTGAGAACGTTTCGGAGGTTTATTGGACAAACAAAAAAGAAAACCCAAAACTATGTTTTGAACTTGCCTGCTATCGTAATCATCCCTATAGAAAAGCATAATTTGATTTCCCGTCGTGCATGACAGAAAATACTAAATCATCATCTTGTTACATAAGACGGCGTATTCGGCTTATTCACTTCAGGTGCGATCTAATACATAGGTAAGCATTCCAAATATGCCAAAAAATGGGGGGGGGGGTTTGAATAAAAATTGGGGGCACTTCTTTCTGGAAATGTCCTTGGGTCTCCTAAGTCTACTTGAAACTGGGTTTTCAGCAAAATGACATACACTGAAATTGACAACTGCATCTTGATTTTGCATGACAAATGACTTATTTTGCTTGATCACAACTCGTACACAATTAACAAAAGGCAAGAACTTTCCTTTCCACATTTACAGATTTAAATGGAGACTAATTTTCAATGTACAAGGCAGCAGCATTTCCAAAGCTACAGACATCTTGTAAGGTGCACCTCCTGCTGTGAAACTGGTACAAATTTATTTTACAAGTACTGGTGCTTCAATAAAATGTCATATTTTTGCTGATCTGTTTGTTCCCCTACCCCTAACTATAATTACTTACAGATCATAAAAGGTAAAACTTGAAAAGATTTCTCAGGTAGCTCTGCATAAAAATATTAAGTTGAACTATACTCTCTGCCATAATTCCTTTCCTCTACGTCAAAACTATGCTCGCATTTCCACAAGTCAGAACCATGAAAATGCGCAAAGGAAATACATAGATGTGTGTTACACGTAGCAACTCTATGCGCGTGTATATTGATGCCTATTTCAGAAAAGGAATTGTGACAGTGACTATAGCCTGAATGGAGCTGGAAATGGCTTGATGGCCTAATATGGCTTGTAGTATTTGGAAATTTCTCACTGAAAGTTTAATACAAAGAAGTGCCAGATTTATCATTCACTTCTAGACCCTAATAAACAAATACATCTGTACAGTAATACCAATGTTATTTTAGGCAAAAAAAAAAGGTGTGTCTCAGAAAAATTTGGCAAAAAGATGTGTGCTATGCAGTTTGTTTGTTTGTACTAGTTTGGAAATAAACACAGAGCTATGTGGGAATATCCCTTTGCAATTCAATTTTTTTCATGGGAGTTGGGCAACAAATCTGATTTCACATAGCAAAGTTTCTGAGACAAATCTTTTCCTTAGCCTTAACACTCATTGCCTTTCCAATGTATAGAATAAAGGGCAAGTGTTTTTTTCTGAATTTACTTCAGTCCAAGTTTAAAAAGTTGTTTTGTTCCAGTCTTGAGGAATGATGTCAGCAATCATGTGTAGTATAACTCCAAATTCATGCCATCTTTTATTTCATCTGTTGGTGTGGAAGAGGGTTAGATGCAGTTAAGGAAAACAAAAACTGAGATAATTTAACAACAAATTAGCTTTCACAAGCATTGTGAAAAGTATGGTGCTCAAAACTTGCTCTTTTTTTCTCTTCTTTCTTTTTAAAATAAAATTAAACAAAGATATGAATACATAACAAAGGAGAATGATCAGATTTAATTATGTAAAGTTTTCATATTGATTGAATGACCTTGAACCCAATACCCTATCTATAAAGTGTCACGCCAATACTTCATGCAATTTTGATATGGGAGCTTCTTCTTAGTGTGTCCACGTGTCATTAGTAATGGCTTGTGGTGGTGTCAGGATTTATTCATCTGAGTAAGCTGATCTAGGGGCCGCGTGTATCCACGATACCGACGTTCCTAACATGGCCCACTTTTTTTGAGACTGGGGGATGATTGGGAACAGTCAAGGGTTTACACCCTACTCTTATTTGACACTGACTGCGATGTACATGTACAGTTGTGACTCTCTGTACACGGGACCGGCAGCCTAACGTCCCCTCCGAAGGACGGGATGCTTTCATGATTCATTTGCCCAATTCCAAGTGAACCATGGAGGAGAGCGGTATTCTGTATTTAATCAGTAGCTCACAGGGGGGGTCGGACACGATCTGCTCGATTTGGGCATTGGGGATTTCCAAACGGTCATTTATGGAATTCCTACGTGTATTCTCTACGGCAGCCTCGGTCCCAGTAACAATAAAAAATCATCTTTTAAACCTTTGTTCAAAAGATCTTAGTAATATCATGATAAATTAAGAAAAAATTATTCACTTCAAAATCCGTCGGGGTTAGTAGATTAACCCCACTGTAAAATAGTGTAATTTCCCATAACGGTCATTTAGATTTAAATATTCGTGACCAGGCCTAGTCTTTAGTCAAGTCTAAAAAAAAAAAAAAAAAAAATGGCTTGTGGTGGTGTCAGGATTTATTCATCTGAGTAAGCTGATCTAGGGGCCGCGTGTATCCACGATACCGACGTTCCTAACATGGCCCACTTTTTTTGAGACTGGGGGATGATTGGGAACAGTCAGGGGTTTACACCCTACTCTTATTTGACACTGACTGCGATGTACATGTACAGTTGTGACTCTCTGTACACGGGACCGGCAGCCTAACGTCCCCTCCGAAGGACGGGATACATAGATGTGTGTTACACGTAGCAACTCTATGCGCGTGTATATTGATGCCTATTTCAGAAAAGGAATTGTGACAGTGACTATAGCCTGAATGGAGCTGGAAATGGCTTGATGGCCTAATATGGCTTGTAGTATTTGGAAATTTCTCACTGAAAGTTTAATACAAAGAAGTGCCAGATTTATCATTCACTTCTAGACCCTAATAAACAAATACATCTGTACAGTAATACCAATGTTATTTTAGGCAAAAAAAAAAGGTGTGTCTCAGAAAAATTTGGCAAAAAGATGTGTGCTATGCAGTTTGTTTGTTTGTACTAGTTTGGAAATAAACACAGAGCTATGTGGGAATATCCCTTTGCAATTCAATTTTTTTCATGGGAGTTGGGCAACAAATCTGATTTCACATAGCAAAGTTTCTGAGACAAATCTTTTCCTTAGCCTTAACACTCATTGCCTTTCCAATGTATAGAATAAAGGGCAAGTGTTTTTTCTGAATTTACTTCAGTCCAAGTTTAAAAAGTTGTTTTGTTCCAGTCTTGAGGAATGATGTCAGCAATCATGTGTAGTATAACTCCAAATTCATGCCATCTTTTATTTCATCTGTTGGTGTGGAAGAGGGTTAGATGCAGTTAAGGAAAACAAAAACTGAGATAATTTAACAACAAATTAGCTTTCACAAGCATTGTGAAAAGTATGGTGCTCAAAACTTGCTCTTTTTTTCTCTTCTTTCTTTTTAAAATAAAATTAAACAAAGATATGAATACATAACAAAGGAGAATGATCAGATTTAATTATGTAAAGTTTTCATATTGATTGAATGACCTTGAACCCAATACCCTATCTATAAAGTGTCACGCCAATACTTCATGCAAAAATTTATATGGAGCTTTTCTTAGTGTGTCCCGTGTCATTAGTAATGGCGTGTGGTGGTGTCAGGATTTATTCATAGAGTAGTTGATCTAGGGGACCGAGTGTATCCACGATACGGACGTTCATACATGGCCCATTTTTGAGACTGGGGGATGATGGGAAACAGTCAGGGGTTTACACCCTACTCTTTTATTGACAATGAATGCGATTTAAATCGATACAGTTGTGAATTCTGTACACGGGGAACGGCCAGCTGAAACGTCCCTCGAAGGAAGGGATGCTTTCATGTTCATTTGCCCAATTCCAGTGAACCATGGAGGAAGAGCGGTATCTGTATTTAATCAGTAGCTCACAGGGGGGGTCGGACACGATCTGCTCGATTTGGGCATTGGGGATTTCCAAACGGTCATTTATGGAATTCCTACGTGTATTCTCTACGGCAGCCTCGGTCCCAGTAACAATAAAAAATCATCTTTTAAACCTTTGTTCAAAAGATCTTAGTAATATCATGATAAATTAAGAAAAAATTATTCACTTCAAAATCCGTCGGGGTTAGTAGATTAACCCCACTGTAAAATAGTGTAATTTCCCATAACGGTCATTTAGATTTAAATATTCGTGACCAGGCCTAGTCTTTAGTCAAGTCTAAAAAAAAAAAAAAAAAAAATGGCTTGTGGTGGTGTCAGGATTTATTCATCTGAGTAAGCTGATCTAGGGGCCGCGTGTATCCACGATACCGACGTTCCTAACATGGCCCACTTTTTTGAGACTGGGGGATGATTGGGAACAGTCAGGGGTTTACACCCTACTCTTATTTGACACTGACTGCGATGTACATGTACAGTTGTGACTCTCTGTACACTGGACCGGCAGCCTAACGTCCCCTCCGAAGGACGGGATGCTTTCATGATTCATTTGCCCAATTCCAAGTGAACCATGGAGGAGAGCGGTATTCTGTATTTAATCAGTAGCTCATATACAGATTAAATCCAGAATTGAGCACCCGAATAAATCCCAGCAAGCGACCCCACTGGGATTTGAACCCAGGGTTTTTTGATAGATTTGCGCCACAGGCAAGCACCCTAACTGCTACATGTAGGCCACACTCCCCCACTACGGGAAATGGGAGCTAAAAACATGATTTATAAAATTCATAAAATTACTATTGGTCAACCAAAATGAGGCACATTTTTGCTCATAAACATCCAAACAAACACATTTCAGCCTTATAATATTACAGGGTAAATGAGAAAATAGTAGGTTTCTTCAGATACCGAAATTTGACCACTTCCAGTAAACTCTGGGATTCTGGGGACAAAGTTATTAGCGACTGGGTTATGGACCTTTAAAACTAAATGATGTTTATAAAAGCTTATTTGAATTTATGAAAAGTCACAGCATCAGGCACTATACCCACTGAATCCTAACATTGCACAAAATAAAAATCACTGTGACAAGCCAACATTTTCTTGAATGTTTTACCCTTCACAATGCAATGAAGTACTTCATTTTTTTAATTAAATACCAGTCTGGATGATTAGGACATTTTTGAGGTACTTAAGGCTCAAAACATTTACTGTCCAGAAATACATTTATTTCCTATTAGGCTAGAATAAATGTGCTTGTGGACAGCATTAAGACACCTATACTTCGTTCGGTCTCCAGTTTGGGGGTGACGTAATGACTCGACTTTGCATTTGCCCTGGCTTTGGATTGTGCCACCTTTGTTCGTGTGCATAAATGCTGCAATTCCAAGGTCAACACGTTTGTTTCTCGGGTGCAAAACCTAACACGCGCAGTGACGTCACCCCCAAACTTGAGATCGAACAGAGTATAGACCCAGTGGCGAAGAAATCCCTAATTTTGATGTTGCCACTGGGGTAAACGTAATCATGAATCCTTACTATCCTTATATTGGTCGGAGTAATGGGAATATAGTGGACAATGATGAGGGCATGACGAGGGCACTGATACGAGGTGACAATTGAATGCGAAACTTTCGATACAATTTATAAAACACTCTGAGATACACAGACACAATACAAGGAATGCTCAAAATTATGTTTTGTGTAATGCAAAAAAGACTTCTCTCAAAAACTCAGGTAGGAGTGCAGCAGGCCCAGTATAGGGAACACAATTGAAAAAAGCTCAAACTTTGAAAACACTCCAGAGTGATTTTAATATAAAAAATTCAAAATTAAGATTTTGTCACGCTATGATAATAATTAAATTGATTAGTTTTAAATCCTTTTGAGATCTACTCTATTCGAATCAGTTGCATTTTGCAAATTCATACACAAACAACACAATTGTAATCTTGGAGCATGTTCTTCTCTGGTGTTGTTTGTAAGTCAGTTTGTAAGTTTGGTATAATGTAATTCAAGATGTAATTGTGACTTTGTTAGACAGGGGGCTAGACATGTTCGGACCGTATTGCCTTTTTACTAGCCCCCCCATTTCAAATGTTCTTGTGTTGTTTATTGTTGTATTGTGGGATGGAAATTAAATTTGATTGATTGAGCCATGGGACCACCCATTTCGCATCAAATCATCAAAATCAGCTTTTGATGGTTTGCAGTCTTCATTGTGTACCTATTTTGATGAATTTGGTTTGTTTTGGTAAACACTTCTACATATACCATTTAACTGCCTTATTTCAATACACCATAAGATCATTAACAATATTTTGCTGCCATATCTTAGTTGCATTAAAGGATACAGTCTGCAATTGTGATGTGATCCTTGTAGATAGTATACCACTTCTTGATGACTATTCTCTCATGTTTGGTGCCCGTCTGTGCTGCCACTAGTTTCTTAAGGTCTCCAATTGTGTCTTCCTCACTGTAAAAAGAATTAGCTCAGGAAAGTGCTAGAATGACTAAAAAGTTTTTTATTGGACTCTTTCGTTGGATTGGTGACGTTCCGTAAAAAACGTAGTTGCAATTTATTTGAGGTTACTTTTCATTTTTGAACTTTTGAATTGAGCAAAGTGCAAATTTTCATAAATTATGCACCCTACTGACAGAAAGCTTCCCAAAAGGTTAGCTTTTTAGCGGTTTAGAGAAATTAGAATTTTTCAATAAAGGTATGATGTCTTTTAACCATACTTTTTCCTGTGAGATTGAAAACACTTTTTTTAGGTTGAAGAACTTGGCTTCTGGCCTTACTCTTCCACTGAAGATAATGGTTTGCCTTGTGTTCAGTTGTTTTGAGCGAGTAATACTGGTTCAAACTATCCTACCTTTTAAAATCTGCTTGTTGCAACGGGGCACCCTTAGTGCATCCACTTAGAAATGTGTATTTGTCAAGTGAGGTACTTAATGTGCCTTTACCTTCCTTGGGTCAGTGACATCAGTGTGTAATAAACTGGGCAGCATTAAGCCTAAAAAAAATTGTTTGATTGGCGTAACATAGAAAAAAAAAATAGGGTAGGTAGGTCAGATTTTTTTTTTTTTTTTTTTATGTTTCACATACCAGAACACAAATATATGACACACATACAAAACCAATGTGCACATCTTCACTTTTTCTGTAACCAATCTTTGTTATTGTCATTTGAATGTTCCTGCAATCATTTAGATACCGAAGTAATGACGTCATTTGTTTTACGTGGTTTTTAAAACTTTTTTTTTTGCACACCAAAATAAAAAATATTAGGTGTCGGCGGAAATAGGGTCGGTTCGGGTTACGCCAATCAAAAATTTTTTTTTTTAGGCTCAATTGTGAGCATTGATTCAAAGCGTACACACGCTCGCATATAAAGGTGGTGCAACTCCCCACCCCCCGCAAAAAAAAGACCATTCAAATCAGCTGTCTGAAAGTCATCTGACTCCAGGAGGGGAAATGGAGTATCTAGTCTGTACAATTGTGTAAAGACAATGCATTAATGTATAATCATTCAGAGGGAACAACAATCAATGGGAATTGACTGTGGCTGTCTGCCGATTCCCGTACTCAGATTTTCACGTTCATTAAATTCATCACCCTCCGTTTGGAGCTTTCGCATCCTCGCGGTTTGGGAATATTACAATTGCTTCGACAGCTAAGCCTAAGGGACATAACAACGCCCCATAATGTAGTGGGCACACAGCAACCAGCTATGCTATGCATAAACTATGGCTTTGCAAATGAGGCTATGCTAGAGCAGCAGATAGCAAATTATGCAAATAAGGTTTTGACGCAATCGTGCAGCGGTGCCTGAGGGTCAACCAATTATGCTAGTCACTACGTCAGCCAGGCGCTGGTGTAATGTATGAATCCATCACTACCCACATAAAAGTTTGGGGGTGACGTCACTGCGGAGTATTGGTTTGCACACGGGAAAGCACGCGCGGACCCTTGGGCATTGCAGCAGCATTTACGCACCGAAACAAAGGCCGGACGCAAATCCAAGTTAGAGCAATAAGAGTCGCGACCTGACGTCACCCCCAAATCGAGCCGAACAGTATAGTGTCATGGAACATTTGGTCATATGTTGTGGTCAAGACGTAAAGGGCTAACTTTTTGGTGACCGACCCGACCGTCCGTCAGTCCCCGTCCCATCCATTCATCCATTCATCCATTCATCCATCAATTCCAATCTAATGTGACAACCATAAATTAACGTGCGTCCCCCAGTTACAGCTGGTGGCCCACAAAAACCAAATGCTAGTGCACCAGTATAACACAATTTTTCTCATCATTATATGGCTCAATTATGACACGCTAGGACTGCCATTTCTCAGTAAAAATTAACCCCCTCATTGAATGCAGCAAACATACAACATTTACAGACACACATGCATACCATGAAACACAGAACATCACTCAATGAAAGAATATCACATGTATATGCAAACTGTTAGCTATTGCCATATCCTGTGAATCGAATGTGATTGAATTGATGAATCTTCCTAGCTGTTTACGAATTGACAATAGAAGTCTATGGCTGGTATTCTCAAAGGGAGTGTAACTTTAGACCCAGGATTAAACCAGGGTTATCCTACATGAGTGGACATTTTTTCCTTCCAACATACTCTAAAAATACTGCAAGTAAACTTGCATCATCCCCCTGGCAAGATGGCAGTATGGAACATGACCTCAGATGACCTTTGTCCATGATCTTTGACATCATGCACATATGAACCTCTATTGCACCTTAACCCCAAGTCTGGTTTCAATTGGACTTCAACTTTTCGAAGGAGACGTGAAAAACAAAATCTAACCTTGGTTACAAAAGCTAACCAAACTGAGACTGAGACACGCACGCACACACGCACGCACACAGACCTGCATGCCCTCACAATATCCCCCTCTGCTTTTCAAGCCAGGGGATAAAAATGGGCTGTAATGGGTGAGAATATTCCTTATGGATGGGCCGTTCCGGTCCATCCATGAGGAATTTTTTCACCTGTTACATTTAACTTTTACAGTATTTTGAAAGGAATCAAGGTCCACTCTTGTAGGACTAGCCCTGGTTTAAGCCCAGGTCTAAAGTTAGACTCCCTTTCAGAATACCAGCCTATGATTTTAACCATCAGGTAAAGGATACTTGCACTTGACCCTGACTTTCTTGCCCAGTCTGTCATTGAGTGTAATTTCAAGCATGGTGATGACAGTTCTCCGATGTTGTCTTTAGATGTTGAAGATTCAGGTAGCTGCTTCAAGAATTGTTCTGGAAAAATAAAATGTCAATGATTAAGGACTTATTTCAAAATTTCATTTATTGTTCCATGTTGGAAAATATTTGCCAACTCTTCTCAAATTCACCAAGCTGCTTCAGGGTGTTACACCTACTGATATGATCGACCTGTACTAAAGAGTGAGCAAACTTTTCTTCTTGCAAGATCAAGGCCACATGCATTTCAACTGCTTGCACATTGCTTATGCACCCAGCACCACTACAACCGTAACAACCAGCCTGACGTATGGAGGGATATCACAGCTAGGCCCAACAAAACAACAAGTTTGTCGCAGAAGAAATGTGAAATATTTTTTTTTTAATTTTTGCACTTTTTTTTTAGAAACAATGTTTTTTTTTTTTTTTTTTTTTTTTTTTTTTTTTTTTTTTTTTTAAAATTTAAAAACACCAATCTTTCAAGTTAAGCAAGAACCTAAAAAATAAATGCACTAAAAACCAAGTTTAAACAAAACGTGCAGTCTAAGTTAAAATGGATTCTAACATATTATACATGTATTACATATAATGGAATGTTCATAATTCTTGATGTTTTTTCGATTGGTAAAAACAATCTCTACTCCCAAATATAATAATAAATTGCTGACCGTTGCCACTGTGACACGTTTCCCCTCAAACACCCAATGCTGTCTATTTCCTGTTGGCCGCTTTCTCCCGAGGAGATCGCCAAAAACCAATTGCTTTCTATTGCCTTTGAGACGTCCCCTCACCGAACAGGGTAGTTTTCATCACCATTTTGTATCCACATGCACTACCTCTCGAAGTCCCTCGGGTTTTCCGCAGACGTTGACTGTATGTTGGACCTTCGTGTGGCAGATGTGTCAATGTCAAATTTTGCAAACCCGGATGAAGAGCGTACATTCCGGTCATTGCATTGCATGCCTTTCAGCCGTTATCCCCGCAGAAGACATTTGAAAACACTTGTTTTTTCTACGGCCAGTGTGATGTCTTCCCTCAGAGACCTATTGCTGCCTAATTGCTGGTTTCCCCCGCCGTTTTCCGCTGGAGGGAAACGGCTCACCGGCAGTGCAGGCACTAAATTTGCTGGGTAACTGCCGGTGCAAGACACTAATTGCTTGGTATTGCCGTGGTACTTTAGAGCACTTTGTATTGCCTTCTATTGCCGTTCTGATGTGTTAATAGTTGGTGTCCATGGTGATATGTTAGGGTTATGGAATAAAGCTCACGTCCACACACCCGTCTTCATTATCTATTTCAATAGAGGGTCAGAAGGAATGAAATGGTGAACGGGGCATGTCAAATCTCGCGTTTTATTCAGTGTATTCAGTCCCCATTCCATGGGTGCAATGGATGTCTAAGAAAAACAAAACAAAAATGCAATATTATTAACTACACTATTCATATATAAAATGGATGTTCTACATGACAATTTTAACTTGATATATTGGCTAACAGGCCAATCCTCTTGTTTTCCTTGCAATCTCTAACTCCAAAAATATATACATCAATTAAAATTTTGTGGGGCTGAATTGGGAATCGAATCCAAGATCAAGACCTTTATACTACAATACGAGTGCCTAAAGTCGAAAGCCACATAATCTGAGCATTAAAACTGATCTCTTTTGTTATACTAAATCAATACATTTTCAGGGTGCCACAATAATTAGCCCAAATCGCGGTAAATGGGGTCGAAAAGTCCGCCCAATTTGCTAAAAAGTCGCAGGCAACACCGGAAGTCTCATAAACCTTTATTAATCCCCTAACCCCACACAGACCTTCCCAAGGGACCACTGAATCTTCACAAAAGCTTCCAGCTACTGATATCATCCATATAAATACTGAATGCTCACACAAATCACACATTTCATTCTTGACTAGGAAATCACTGAATCTCCACAATAGCTCACAGTATAGAAAAAAATCAAACAATATTATAACTCACTGATCTCACAAAATCACACTGGTGTCCATGCATCGTAAACCACTGACTCGCACAAATCGTACAAAAGCTTACATTGTAGCAGAGTGTTTAATCACTGAATCTCACAAAGTCTCACAATATGTCCCCCGTTGTGGTTTTGGGGGTGAGATTTTGTGGGGTTAGGGTTAAAAATTGACCAAAAGAAATCTCGGTAAAATTTGGGGCGTCGCGTACCTTCCCAATTGCGGTTCGGTGGCAACACTGTACATTTTAAACAGAAACAGCATATAATTTATATTCTACTTTCCATTGATGAGATTAACAACAAGTCGGTGGGCTACTCCATCGAATGTTTCAATCTGTGACTCCATAACACTAGGACACAACTGGATTTGTGGCTTAAAGAACGATCACTGTTTAATCAAACACAACTTGGCTATATCATGCCATTGGCTTTATGCAATTGTGATTTGTGTGTGCACTCTTGCACCCCAATTCCTTTGTACATCAGACTTGATTAAACAACAGCATTGACATCCCCTCAATAGTGTCGCAATATTGATTGGGGTGAGAAAAATATCCTTGACATCCTTCCTTTGTTCTCATGTTTGCCAACGCCGCGTTTACCCGCCAATTGGCTACTTTTTACATGGCCTGCCTCACCTAAGAAAAGGCCGCCGCGGTTTGCCCAAAATTGGGCTAATTTTAATATTCCACATGGCGCGGCCCCCGGACATCCTTTTATCCCTCTGTACATCATTTATTTTGAGCTCCAAGAAAGTTTAAAAGGTCCGTAATTCAATTGCGCTTCCGTTCTTCTTGAAAATGCTTACCTGCATTCACTACAGGGGTACTCCCTCGGTATGACAACCACTTCATCCCGTGATCTGAGTGCGTTGTGCTCCTTACACGACGGTGGGAAAGAAAGGGGGGAAAAAAGAGTAGGTGCTCATTCAGGTATAACAACATAATTATCCTAACAAAAAGTGACCGTCATGGTTGGTACACCTTGAGAGGGCAATTACACTTACTAGCTGTTACGACGTGCTCCTTACACAACGGGGATAGGTGCTCACTCAGGTATAAGCAATAATTTATCCTAACAAAAAGTGACCGTCCAGGTTGTACAATGTTCCAGGTAGGTTTAATTCGGCTCACTGGGGTGAAACCGTGAGAGGCGATTAAACCTTGCTAAGCTGTTAGGATGCAAGTAAAAAGGACATTGGCTACAAAGCATTACCCTCTTATCTTTTTGTTTTCCCTTCTTTTTTGACTACGAATTTTATAATAGCCGTTCTTTGTGAGTCTTTGCAATTCTTCGTGAGTATTTGTGGCGTCCAGCTGTACATCACGGTTCTTCCTCAGGACCCCTAAACAGTCCCTTAGTACCTACTTTGCATAAATAAGATAATGAGTGTGTGTTTTAATAAAGAATAAAGAATAGATAAAAATAACAAAAATAAAATAAAATGAACAAAAGAAAACAAAAACAAAATAGATAATAAATAAACAAATACATAAATAAACAAATAAATAAAGCAAATTGAATAACAAATAAATAAACAAATAATAAACAAATTAAATAAATACTAAAATATAAAATAAATATAAATAGTTAAGATCAGACTTAAATGGTGTTTTTTAGTAAAAATAACGCCGCTCACAATGCGCTAAGCGACAAGTGAAAAATTGGGCTACTTTTTGGTCATTTGCCGCGCCTTGGCGCGGCACCTTTTGTCGCGGGTAGGCGAAATTTTAGTTGGCCAACACTGTTTGTTTCTTGTGTCAATAACACAGGAACTCTGAAACTTTGTCCTGTGTGTGCACATTTCCCATTTTTTGGATTTATCAAATCATTTTATGATATTGAGCATTCAAAAAATGTTCTAAGGATGCATTTGATTGTGCGGTATCATGTCTATGTGAGTCTAGGTAAAAGTTGGACTCAAGTTATTTGGAGTTAGTAAGGACTGCAAAGCATGATGTAAACAAATGACGTCTAATGTCCACACTGCTAATGGAGAGATGTGTGCAGTTTGTTTTTCTCTCCGTGTACCTTCCTCTGTATTAGTGGGTTATAGCCCACTAACACATATTCGATCTGTGTATCTGTCGGCCCTAGCCGTTTTGTAGCGCTCGACTATTTAGCACTTCCCCCCCTTCGTATGTCACTCGCACACTATTGTAACTAAAAGAAGTATAGTTTTACATGCATTTCGGTGTTAGTGTTTTAAAATGAATTCTGGTGCGCGCCCGTTAAAGTCGCTGCCAGAATTGTTCATAGGTCGGCAACGCTCGCGCCGCAATATCTGCATAAAAGGGCGAGACTATTGGTAGCCTCATATGCGATTAACTAATTGGGGAGGCCAACCTACCAAACAAGCCAATTGGTTTCACTTCCGTGTTGACAATGTCATGCGTCTCGCACGGTAAAATAATCTGACCAATTCTGGCAGAGAGTTCAGTGTTTTAGTTTACGTACGAGTGCTTCCATCGTTAACTGTCTATTTTCTTTTACTCAATTAAATGTATTAATCAATGATTTACAGCCGTACAGACACTATTGTGTTTCAGTAAGTTAGTGGTGTCAAATTGTGATGTCATGTTATTGCCTACCATGTATCCCACTAGCCAAGGCCAACCATTGCCGGCCTGAAGGAGCAAACGGCTCAATAGTTCCTAAAATAGCCTGAATCCAAGTCAGGACGAGTGACTCAGAAGCTAGAGACAAGCTCTAGTGACCGGTGTCTCCTACATCAAATCTGGCTAAAATAGTTCCCTGAATGGTGCAGCAGGCCTAGGCCTACAGTATATTGGGTCTGAGATTAATTCTGCTACCAAAGCAGGGACAAATGGGCCAGATAAATTGGGGTTTCATAATTGATCATGATGCATATCGAGTAATTTGGTGATTGAGATCCCTGAATAGAAAATAAATTAATGGTAAAATTTTCGTTTACAGTTTCATAGTTGAAGATAATTGTGCAAGAGAAATTAAACAAAGGAAATATTTTCATTCCAGTGAATTATTGAATTAATTCTGGTATCCTGCATTGCCAAATAGTAAAAAAATAATATATTACCAAATTTGAGGTTAATTCTCTTGGAATTGTAACAATTTGCATTCAGCAACATGTATAAAATAATTGAAATTGTATGAAAAGCACCTGTTTTTGGTGTGTTATTGAGTCTTAATGACATTAAAATACAAATCTCTTGGCATTGATTATAATGTGAAAACAAAGAAAAGGTTTCCTGGGTATTTGTTGTTTTGACTCTTTGCATATAATGTAAATATAAGGTAAAAGGTGGTTTAACCTCTGAATATTCATGACACGCTACCACAAATTATGAATATTCATTGGGGTTTGAAAATTTTGGCCGCTGTTAAAAATATTTGTTGCTATTCTCGAATTCTCATTTGGTGGTTAAAGTCTGTAGAGTGGTTAACACACCAGGGGGGTGGAGGGTGGAAGTCACAATCACACTAATAAGCTCGGTCATGTGGTTGATACCGTCACCTCCCCCTGGACAGGAGACCTTGGGTTGCTAGTTGTGTTTTAATTACAGCTAAAAGTAGGGAATTTTCGGATAGCTGTGGAAATATAATTTAGGTGTTAAGAAAGCAGACCCGGGTTCTGCTGCAATTGGAATTGTCAGATTAACAGTCCTGACTCCTGCCATCCCATGATTTTGACTGAGTTCTTACAGTGAGAGGTTGTGTTAAACTCACTTCAACCCACACCTTAACTAGGACGGTTAGCAAGGGTTGGTTACTATAGTCGGGGACAGAAAACCTTTGACGAGCGCGTTACTTCGGGTTCTCTAAGTATTTACTGCAGAGAAAAAAATGCACTTGCCTCTGATTGGCCCCCGAAGTGATCTGCTGTTGTGGGTCACTGATAGGAAAATGATCAGAAAAAAATAAAAATTTCTCAAAAAAAAAAATCAAAAGGAGTTGGTAAGAAAGAATTACAATTTGTCGTTAGTAGGAGAGGTGGTTTACTTAACGAGGACTAGAAATAACAAAGTTATAGTTAAAAAATGTTTGTCTTTTAAACTGACTTCTTTTTAAGCACAGGATGAGCTCCAAAAATTGTGACACAGCTGCAGCTAGTGGCAACTTTAGTTCCAATATCTGGTGAACTACACATTTGAAATTATTTTAACATTGGTCATTATCATATCAATTTGATCATATTCATGAATGTGAGATGATTTCAATGACCAAGGTTTAAAATAAATGTCAAATGTAATTGGGACTAGCTGGCAAATGCATTGAACTATTGGGCTTCACTAAAAGCTGGCTGTGTATTTTGCCAAAGATGGTATTTAGGTTGAGTGGATGAGTGACAGGGAATACAATGACAAGGATTTGACTGAACGATGGGAATCACTGAAAGTTGGATGTGTGTTTTGCCCAAAGATGGTCTTCGGGTTTTGCATGGATGAGGCGAACAGGGAATACAATACAAGGATTGTCAACGGCCTGTTTCATAGGTAGATGAACTTTAGCAGTTTCCTTTGGGGACCACGCTGTGTTAAAAATAGAGAGCCTGGAGATCATGTGGGTATTTGCACCTATGTCCCTACAAGGCCTACCTTTCCAATATCTTAAACCAAGTTCCTTCTTTTTGTATTTCAGGGGACACGCGGGCCCCAGTTGGTCAAAATCTGGTACTAGATGTCAACCTGAAAAAACATGTATTTTTGTTTTCAGCGCCATTATAAACCATGTGAGCCCTAGTTTGAATTGTTTTATTTGTGAGATATTTAGGAGGTTTAAAACATGTAAAAACAAAAGTAGTGAAAAGCCTTTTAAAGGGACCTTTGACCCACGTCAAAAGTTGTGGAAGGAGTGACATTTTCCGATTTCAACATTTGAATTCATAGTATTCATTCATACCCAGATAGACCAAAAGATAGCTTGTGGGTATTTAATTTTATTATTACATTATTGACCCTTCAAGATGATATGATACAAAAATTTGACTGGTATGGTCTATAAAAATACTAGTTACATTAATTAAATCCTGCTGCAACATCTTTCGTTCACAAATCTTGTCACGTCCACTTTATGGCAGAGGTTCTGCTCTGCAAGAAATGAATTCCATCTTTATGAACTTATTTTACAAGAGTATTTCACTTACTATAAAATTTATAATAGTTTTGACAACTTTTTCCAATGTGTCTTTGCTTTACCAATGAGAAGATTTCCGTTCCATGGCAGGACGTGACGTAGGCTTGTCACGTCCAGCCACTGTAGTGGTAATATTCTTGTAAAAATAGGTCTGCAAATTCTGTCTTATAGTATGTTTTAAAGTTTGTTGCATGGGCTTGTGAATGTGACAAAAGTTAAGTTGAAGTGTTATCCGTTGTAGTCTGTTTCAAAAAACGGAATTCCGTCACAATTGACATTGTCACGTCCTGCCCACAAGCAGTAACAAGCATCAGGCACAACCAAACAGATTTTGAACAATGGAAAGGCATTAGGGTTGAACAAAGCATTTTTTTTTACTGGAGGTAGTCATAGTACTTCCTTGTAAAAGCCAAGAAAAATTAGTTTGTGTTTTTAGTAATGGTCCAAAAATAGGTTTTATTTTAGGTTCAAAAATTCGTTCACTGTCACGTCCAGCACAAAACACATAAAGTTTATATCTGCCAATAATGGAAGTGAGATTGCTGGCATGTCGCACCATTTATACAATAACTAGGAGTAATTTATCTATTGAAATTCCTCTACTGGTCGCAGTCACAAGTGGGTATGCAAAAGGGTTGGCGTTGTTACATTGTTTCCGACTGGAGATGAATGGAAAAAAAATAATCCATATTGGACCAACCCCTGACCCTATTGAGTAGTTTAGGGCTTCATTGAAAGATAAAGACAAGGTTACATACAAGGAAATACCCTAAAAAGGTAAGGTAAGCATGAAATAGGGCTAACAGTTTGGAATTTGGGAAACTGTAGGAGGGGTGGCGGTGCAGGTGGAGGAGGTGCGGTGGAGGAGGAGGGGGAAGAGGAAAGACTTTTAAGTAGCATTATCCATATCCTAGTTATGATATTCTACGTATGTGTGTTATTTGTTGTATAATAACCATTTGACAATAGATTGACTTATAGATTCTTTTTTGAGTTAAATTTATTATGTTGTATGGAGTAGGCCTATAACTTGCTTCACTTGGACTTCGTCATGATTTCAGGGATCGGTTAATATAAAAATTTATGAAAGAAATGTTACATGCAATAGTGTTCTTTTGTTTTTGTTGTTGCTACATACTGGGGATGGTCCTGTTTGTTTTAAGCTTAGAACGCATCTATATGGGTATATTACAATTACTATGTATACTGCAAATGATTAAAATTAATAATATTGTGCAAGATGATTTTAAGCTTTTTCAAGGATCAATAATACTTTTTGATGGAGCTGCTTAGTTGAATGAACCTCAGCATGGTACCTTTGGAAAGTAGGTTACAAGGTTACATCCTGACCAAGGTCATCACTAAACCAGATTACGGCATCATTAGCTGTAAAAAGGTTCACTGTTGGCAAGTTAAAGAGAAATTTGGAGTCGTATAGGACTATTTCTTGTTTCAAAAAGTGGAGTCTGATGGAATTACGCAACTGAGTAAAATACCCATTGATGGCACGGGACTATCATTTGCAGCTGGATCCAAGTTTTGATGGAATATTTCTTTTGAGATGTGAAGGAGGAAAATAGAAAAGAAGCATTTACAAGCTCCCAGAAACAAATCTTCGATCAAAAGACACGTTCTTAGTTTGGTGTGACTTGAGGAACTTGAAGATGGGATGTGGTGTTTGAATCGTTTATGTGCATGCTGAAGTGTTACTCTCTCTTTTAAATCCATGGTAATTTGTTAATTAGTAATATTACTATTGAGTTCCTACTTTTATCTACACATGTGTACAAAGAGGGTGCTTCAAGAAGTATTATCTTTTGGTAGTCAATAAGATCATTATGCTGTAAATCTAAGTCTGTTAATTTGTTCCCAAAGATGGTCGCAATTAGACCGAAAGTTTTTATGGGTCAATGTACAGTGTACCTATAATACAGCCTGTAAAGGTAATTGGCTTAATTGAACTATACTAAGTAGACATTTTTCAGTTGATAACTTACGGTTATGAACTAATTATTAATATCTACAGGCTGATCGGTGACAGCTTTTTTGATAATTGGATCAAAAATATTTACATATTTGGATGGACTCATGGAAATCAGTATTACTGAATTGTAATTAAACAATTTAATCAAAGTCATTAACAAGTTGTTAAATGACTTAGAATTAACTTTTAGTCTTATTTGAGTCTGGGGTATTCATAATAGATCCTGAAAATATGGGTTTGATACAGTGAAACATTAAAATTTTCGGAATGTATTTAGTACAAGAAGTCCATTTGAGAAAACTGCATTAGAAAATGATTGATTTACATGTGGCCTATGGACTAATTAACATTAATTATGCAATGTTATGCCCAAACGACAAGCATTTTGAAGGTAAAAATGGTGTTGTTAATTTAAATTAGAGTTTGAGCAATACCTTCTAACATATCAAAAAAAAATTTTTGGACAATTTTTGACCATGTAACAAAAAATGTACATGCGAACCTCCTACTCTACATTGTTTTGTTTCTTTTAAAAACAACTTTTTTATGTCAAAAACCGGTTTGGTGCAAAAGAGAGGTAAAAAGTGTTATAAATGCCCAAATTTAAGCTTAAATGTTCATATTTCACACAGAGCTGCCAAAAATGCTTATGTGAAATAAATGAGTAGGACAAGTCTTAATTCTTTTGGTAGATATTAAAATAAGTTCCTGTTAAAAATTATTGTATTTTTTCATCGAATTGCTCAAGTTTAAACTTTGTGATAAAAAATAGCATAAAGGAGGAAAAGATTAAGCTCCAGAACCTATTTTTTCTTAAATTCTATACTTCTTACACACATGAAGACAAAAATGAAAGCCTGTTACTGTGTTGAAAATAATGAATACTGGGTTGACAAAAGTTGCATCACCTATGAAACAGGCCACAACACCAGTGGTTGGCTTGTCTTTGTCATGGTCAGTGAACAGAGCACAAAATAACGAACCTCCACACAGCAAGGTTAAGTCAGCTAAATGGTGTTAAGTGGATTTTCTGCGATTTTAACAGGAATTAATTGGAACCTGCAACACAATACAAAAAATATTCAAGTGGAAATGGAGAGTGATTTCACCACCAGGTGTCTGGTTGTTCCTATCACTGGGCCTAGTTCTGCTAAGCATAACTCCACCATTAGGTCTTTTTAAATAAAATAATAAAAAAAAATCCCATGCTGTCATTACATATGGGAGTTTGTAACTCAGCTTCCAGATCCGCCTGAATAAATATCAGTGGACTGGCTTAAGGTCATTCGCTGTGCGAAGAGGACCTCTCAGTCCGAAATCTCAATATTTATACAAATGCTGAATCGTGAACCTGTGTGATCTTCTTCTTGTATCCTCTCATCCTTTTATCTAATAACCGACTGGAATTGTGACTATTTAAACAATTGTTGTGCACTCACACTCCAAATTCGAATGACAACGTGTTGTGCTCTGAAATTGCATTTCTCCAGTGTTGCTAACAAAAATCAGTTAGGTGGACGCGCGGCATTGGTGGGGAAAACGTGTCCCATCATTGGTTTCTCTGTTGACAAAAAACACAGCTCGTCGATTCCCTTGCCGAAAATGCACTTTGAACAGCACTATTGATGAGTCCCAAGTACCACAATTGGCGTGTAAAGCGACTGCAACTTCAACAGCTGCGCGACCTTTGTGACCTTAGCCGAGTCTCTCCATCCGGTGTGACATCCAACCGCCCGGAAGGTCACGTTGTGCCTGTGGGAGCATCGCGTGGATTGTGTTGCAAAGAGTCTGCATAATGTGACGTCAAAACTTATCAACGATAAACAAGATGTCCGGCATGTCTGCAATATTGTGATTTGTTACTGCTCATAACTTCACGAATTTACACTACCACTGAGTCCAGAAAATTATTTCTAAGGACTTTTTAAATAAGTGGGAGTCCAATATATGCACCAAAGGAGAAATTTGGAAGGTAATGTCTCAATGTTGGGTAAATGAACTTTTATAAATTTTAGAAAGTTCTCACACGTAATGTCCATAGCGTTACGAAAGTGGTGAGACTAGCTAAGTTAATGCAAACTACGGAATACCTTGCCCCTGTTACCTACCTCAACTGTGTTTGATCTCAAAATCACTCTAAATGTACGAATTTGTATTATCCCTTTTTTCACTATCAAACACCACCTTGAGATCCTATAATGCGATATGTGAAAAAAAATAAAAGAATTAGAATTAAAATTTTGAAGAACATGCAACTACAATCACTTCTGCTTGAGAAAGGTTGTTTCTTCCCGAAAATGATGGATTTCTACTGTTTTTAACAAATTTTTGATGATTAACTATTTCAAAGGTAATTTTCAGTATCTAGGAACTATCAACCATTCTGAATGCTTTTGGTATTTTTGTCCACTGACGCTGAGTCGCAAAGTTTGCTCTTTGAAATGGAGCCTGCTCTAGGGGTAACAGGGCCAAAGGTCTTCCATGTTTTTTGCAATCTGCAAACCACCACATGGAATACCTATTAATAATTAAACGTTAAAGACATAATATTGCCATTGGTCATAATGTGAGTAGCTCGAACACGTCGTAGCCCGGGTGAAGCCCGGGCACGAACTAGAGTACATATGATATCGCGGGGTTTTCCGACGGAAAACCTGTGGGAAAAAGTTTTAAATACTTCACTTACCGCCTCATATTTGGTATATTCCGACTCCTTGGGTGTTATTATCACGACTAAAAAATTATGGAACCAAAAAAGCCATTCTGAGGTATTATTGAAACCTGTTTCTGCAGTTTTCTCTGTGGAGTTTTTGTAATGGGCAATTTTTCAGTCATACCTTTAGAGTGCCTTCATTTTCTTTCATTTTGCACCAGTTATTGAACCAAACATCCTCCTCGTAAGTAACAACACTGACCAGACCTGCACATCGTTAGAAAAGAATCATGACATTAGGTATGGATTTTTGTAAGTCAAGGTGAGTCAAGTCAGTTTTTAAAATTCGTGATGGCCCCTGCAATAGCTATATACTTCATGCTCTGACCTCTTACAACGGCCACCCAATATAGAGTTTCTAGTCGAGCAACCTCGGACTAAATGTGGAGTTATTAAAATAAGCAGAGAACTAATCACTGACCACACGTCAATACTACTCCCACCTAGCGTGAGTCTGTCTATCAC
Source organism: Ophioderma brevispina (assembly GCA_023653785.1). Classification (NCBI taxonomy): domain Eukaryota; kingdom Metazoa; phylum Echinodermata; class Ophiuroidea; order Amphilepidida; family Ophiodermatidae; genus Ophioderma; species Ophioderma brevispina. The sequence continues at coordinate 26,399 of JAMKCH010027543.1, forward strand.
AGACTCACGCGAACGCCCATAGGAAACGGCTACATACGTTAATTTATTTGTCATGATTTACAAGTTCATCGAGCTCCAAAAACCTTCTAAATGTTCATGTCATTCAATCATGCCACAATTGGGGCATGCTTTAATATGTCATTATTGATACTCACATACCCTTTCAAGAAGACATCACCTTAAACCTTCAAATTTAAATGGAAAATTAGAACCACCTCATGCCATTCAGCATTTGTGGTCACAAAACCACATGTATAAATACGATGCAGTGCCGTAAACTTGACCCAGAGACGACATGGTACTACGTTATAACACAAGGGACAACCTTTTAAGAATAGAAAATGTAATGTTTACCTATTATAACAGTCCGCTTGTTCAATTAATTATTTTCAACGAGGAGTATTTAAGAACAATTGTTCAAATTTTGGTAATTGAACAAAATATAGCTTATATTGTTCTCTTTTTAAGATTGAATGCCATAACGCAGTTTAACTGATGTAATTTCTAACTTCCGTGAAAAATTGCACATGTAGACTGTAGGCCCCCCGTAGGGCCTCAATAATTTACAACTAAAAAAAACAAAGATGTGAATAGGGCAAACGTATACGTCGGCCTATTAAAGCTAATCAAATAATGTGAAAAAATCATGAACCCAGTTTTGAAAGTTTCTAATCATTTGTTATCAATTAGTTTCATCTTTGTGTAACACGGTTGTGTTTTAAACAAATTGTTTTTTAAACGCCCCGAAGGAGACTAACAAAGTTTTCGCCTTGGATTGCGAATCTAACTAACCCCGTGGAATCAATGACCTCCTAAAAATACCTGCTACTGCTTCGTCCAACTCTACGCAGATCGTAAATATTCTTACTTATTTGTTATTACTCTCATTCGAATAAAACCAGAAGAAAAATTAGGTTCATTCTCCATTTGCACATTTCATCGTTTTTATGATCCTAACACTTTTTAATTGCCACAAATTTGTATATTGTACGTGCGCAACAATCTTCTTTTGCCGTAAACTCATCTGACTCGCATATCAAAAGGTCATTTACAATGTTGCACCAGCGTGTAAATACAAACAGTGACTTGTTCACGTTGATTGAACCATGACATTTTGTTCATTTTTAAATCTTGCACTTGTTTACTTTTTATATTTGAAGTTCGTTTTGAATCTTAACAATCACGTCTACCTGATTTGGGATGTTTGCTTCATTTGGATGAATAGAATGATCTCACTAAGCGTGGAAATCAGGTATGTAAGTTTGTATAGGGAACGCTGAAAACGAATCCAATACACGTAGGATACAAAATGGCACTCCTCCAAATTGTCTGGAATGCTCCACAAGGGCATAAATTTTGAACAATTTTTGCTTTTTTTAAGTTTTTTATTTTTTTCAGGAAAATATTTTGTAGGCTAGGGGAAGTTTTAATCTTCCTATATTTGAACATTTATTTATCTTCTGTGTAAATTTTAAATTCCATAAACAAAGAATAAGTCTAAAAATTAGACATTATAAAGTCCTTGTTTTTCCTCTCTGGCCCAAAAATTGTGGCCCGTGGACCCACCATCCTTTAAATGACACTGTTGACACCTTGAAAGTTTACAATCTTTGAATCACACTTACGTTTTGATCTTCACAACTTACATGACGTTGCCACCCTTTTAGAAAGAATATGATCTAAAGATTCATGTCTGAGGGTGCACTTTCCATTTAATCCTCCCTTTTGAAAAAATCCTGCATTTAAAGTACATTCCCTTCAACTTCTCCATTTTCTGTCTTTCGAGAGACATCACTGAAGATTCCAAGCAAAATCAGAAACGTGCTTTGTAAATTTCAAATCTTTAAATTATTATCTAACACTTTCCTGTGACCATTTTTTCACAGCATGTTGGAAATCACATACCGCCAATTGGCACACTTCATTGTTTTACGCATACTAATTAGGCATTTTTTTTCAGAGATACACTATACTTGAGGAAATTAAGTGCATCTCATCTGCATCGTTGAAATGTACACCTGGTTGACCACAGTTTGAATGTTTTATTCTTCTATGTAAATGAAAGTCAAATGACGCTTGTATATCATTTTTTGCATATTAATGAGCTGGACTTTGTCATTTTTCTGAAGCATAAGCCTGGTCCATTTGTTAAAATTGAACCGAGACCTTTTTGTCCGTCCAAAATAAAAAATATGGGCTCTGCACACGGCCACAGTTTTGGTTTTAAATGATATGTCCACCACAGGTTAGAAGGGAATATTTCAAAAGATGTCATTTCCTCTTTATATTAGCATTTTTTCACAACCTTAACTATGTAAGTTAGTCACTTCCCTTATTTGGGCCTTCTGTCACAGCAAGAAAACGTAGCAAATTGTGGAGCACCTAAAATTATATCTCCTGATCCCTTCACCTGCAAGGGATGGCTGATGTCATTCTACCCAGAAGCAAGAGAGGAATTTTTGTTTCTATATAGAAATGGAACCCATCTCAAACTTCAATTTTTATTGACATCCCTAATACAAGTTCCTCTGTGGCAGTGGGTTAATATCCGACTGACACAGATTCGATCTGTGTTAGCGCATACGTGCTGACAGCTCCACCCCCTTTTAACAACCAGGTGGTATGCTCTCGTCAAGTGTTTCTGTCCCCGAGTATATCCACACAATTTGGGAAGAATTTAGTAATTGTGGCCCCCAACCACCCTATGAATTCGGCAGGCGCAACGGAATAAACTGCATGTTCACCTCATCATTAATAGCTCGTTCACGGAGCGCTGTCACGTTCGTCCGGACCTACCTCCTAACAACGCTAGCCTACTCTAATTTGAAAAGAAAACCGGGATGGGTGCGTCACGGATCCGATGCTGGATAAGAAATCCAGACTCAGTACCATAACAAAACAGCACTTATTGAAAATCTTACCTTTGATGTAGTACTAAATTATATTATATTATGACGCAACGTTGTTTCCTTGACTGATTTTTCCATTCATGGTTAAAATCTGAATGATTTTGAAACGTGAATTTTCTTAAAACCGTGAAAATCCCTTTAAACATAGCAGTCGCCCCACTAGATCAGTGAGTCGCCCCTGGATTGTTCCCCCCGGTTTATTTTCTTTAGAGACCGCACGAGCACGCTTATTTTCGCTGATTAACCAATAATTACGAACATACATCCAGAAGTCAAGGACGTGGGAGACGACTGTGTTTAGCTTAAATTTTTTGGGTCACTTCGGGCCCCTTTTTAGGGCCCACATTTCCCGGATTAAGCATGACCTGTGCACCGTTTGTATTTTTAAATCGACTAGTTGGATGCAAGGACTCAAAGTTTTTTCATATATGCATGGATTTCGTGTCATCAAAGACTGTAAGTTAACTCAAAATTTCCTTGATACTTTGGGCACATACAGTGGGACTGTGGGAATCCCGTTTTTTACGTAACTGCCTCTCAGGCTTTGTAGGGAGATAGTAGGGCTCTCGAGCGTAAAACCAGAGCAACCTCGGGCTACATCAGGAATTGATGTTCATGGATGTTGAAGGGTGGGCAGAATGCTGAATTCATGCCCATAATTGTCAGATTTGTGAAACTTAGTTTTCACGATACAAGACATGATCAGCTGAGATTTTAGTAACTACTTACAACGCTTGACTGTGGAAACCACGGAATACAAAATGTGCAATATGTACAGTGTAATCCCAAATCCATATTGCTGCCTGGCAAATGTAAATTGTTGGCACACTGAATTTTTCCAGCATTTTTGCAACTTTAGGTTCATTCAACAGAACCTAAAGCCTCTAAAGGAATTAATCCATTAATACTGATGCACCTTTAATTGAATAACTGAAATTTAATGTTCTAACAAGCAGAATGTAATAGAATCTAGAATTTTAGAAAATAAAATTATGGAAGGTTTTTCCTTATTTAATACCTCCGATGACCTTTGACCTCTAAATTATCATACGGCAAAACAAACATTGAGCAGTGTCATAAAAAAAACAAACTTCCTTAAGTTTTGTGGCAAAGGGGATTAACATATTTACAGATTGCTCTTTATCAATAAACAAAATAAAGAACTCTAAGTAACCCTGGAAATTACAAAGGTAAGTATATAGTTGGCCAGAGTTGTAAACAATAACACAAAAATGAACAATCTGATCTGAATCTGAGACTAGACTCTTCCACTCATGTAGCGTTCACAAGACCTCGTCACTTAACACATTTCCTATTGTGCCACCATAGTTAATTAACATAGCTTTAGCACTGCTAGTTGATTGAACGCCGTAATTTAGTATATAAAACTTACAAATTTTGTGTAGAAAATATCTACCTTTCATTTTAAGACAAGTATGAGTTTTGTGCACTTCGGTAGTTCCAGAAAGCATGAATGTTCGGGAGTGGTATTTTTTCCAGTGCGCGGTGTGAAATTGTCACTGAAATAAAATCGGACCTTAGAATTGCCCTCTACCCCTAATTGACTGACGCACCAAATTGTGTGCCCGAAATAAATTAGAGAGGTCAAGGTTCAATTTTGTTGGAAACACACACAGATGCAAACATAGTTGGATGGATCTTAAATATCATCCAGCCCTAGGTGGATTTTGAGGCAAATTTTCCTCTTTCAATTTTATTCGACCCAATATGGCAAATTACGAACTTTGAAGCTTGAAAGCTTTAGAAGTTAAATCGCGTTGGCCGTTGTGGATTCATTGATTTAACACGTCTGGAGTGTAAAGAAGCAAAGTTGAGGTAAGGTTTACGCAACGAGTTGTCACTTTTTGCTCTAGTGGCCGGCTCCCTATGGTTCCTCGGATCCTAGTGATGGAAATTTACATACACGTGTTTTCGACCTTTGCATCGGCGACGGTTAGTGCCAAAGGTGGGCGGGGATGGGACATGAAAGTTGATGTTCCAGTTACATTACTAACAAATTGCAAAAATGAGTTATCAAGTAATTTTGCTCCGTCAAGATGACTTTTTATTGAACAATTGACAATTACTATTTACAACGGTCATGAGCATGAATGTGAGGGTATGCCCACATATGCTTGGTTAGTGACGGGTGGTTTGTTTTTGTTTCAATGTAGGTGGTGGGACATAAAATCACATGTGCATGCACAGCGATAAAATAAAAAAAAAAAATTGTATTAACTGAAGCCATATAATTTTAATGAATTTCTGTAACCAATTTTAGAAGATTGAAGGGAATGATCCAAAGGGTGATGTGAGAGATTGCACAGCGGGGATAGTGATGGGGTACCAGTGAGGGGGGTGGGGATGGAGACCAGGGATGGGGGTGGAATCATGGAGATAAAAATAAAAAAATATATGGGAAATTTAATTATTAAATTTCACATTATAATTTTTCTAATATCCATGGTGATTGAGATTGTAATGTTTAAATATGTGACATTTGTCAATGTGGATGTGAGGTTTCTAATTATTTGAGTATTCATTGTCTTGGAGTAGAAAGTCCACTTGGGGGAGGGGGCAGTGCCAGTCGGTTATTCACTTATTTTGTGTGTTTCTTTTGTTTTCTCTTTTAGATTAATATCTTGTTCTATATCTTTTACTCTTCTATTTTATATGACCCGCTTTCATAGGGCAGTGCATTATATTTTTAAGAAGGTTCGTTGTAAATTATGAAAATAACGGCAGCCAAATACCAAAATGATACAATGGAACACCCATAACTCCAAAAACCGTATGGAGTATGGAGATGAAATTAGTACCGTTAGCTTCCTCTCATCAAGAGCTTTAAATTGGATACGCATTTCACATTACTCGAGAAAATACAAACTCATAAATGGTTATCCATAAATCATTCCAAATTAAATGGCACGCGGGAAAATGAAAAAACAATGCAACCTTTAAACTCCCATAACTCCAAAAAAGTATGGATATGGAATGAAAAAGATATATGGTTTTCTTCAAGCAAGAGCTTTTTAAATGATATTGTTTACCTATTTACTCAAATTTACAATCTATGCGTTGTTTATAGCTAAGCCTAATCAGCATTATACTTCTGGTTGTTGCGCATGGGCAGGTCAGAGTTCTTGGGTGAGGTCAGGTCCTCAACACGACAGGTTGCTGTACTTCTCCAATGCGATGAATTCATTCGATTTTTCTGTTTTTACCACAGTTTAATCAGTCCAATTGAAAGCAAAGTACTTTTTGTCGGTATAAACAAATGTGACAAAGGTATGAAAAACAAACAGCACACAAAAATCAATGCAAGGCATTTTTGTGGTACCGGCAGAGTTCATCGCATTGGAAAACTTACAGCAACCTCGTCGTGTTTTGAAGATTTTAGGACACCCGAGATCGGTGTGATATTACCACAATGCCCATGAATTTGTAATGCTGATTTCGCTTATTAACCAAGTCTACGGTCTCATTTTAAAAGTTGAAAAATATTTTTAATTTGCCTGCTATCATAATCGTTTAATTGT
>JAMKCH010027544.1:0-62567 GCA_023653785.1 Ophioderma brevispina
GTAGATACAAGCACACATGTCTTATTTAGCTTGGGTAGCTTATTCAGACACTGTTTTCCAATGATGTCCAGGGTTCAGAATGGCTCTGGGGCAACCAGGGGTTGACTCTTACCGAAACTGTCTGCGATTTACATGTAAAGGCGTAATTCTCTATGTACATGGGATCGACAGCTTAATGTCCCCTCCGAAGGACGGGATATTCTCACGATAGTCCAAGTCCAAACGAACCATATCAGTAAGTGACCCCGCTGGGATTTGAACCCGGAACCAAAGGCGAAGGCGAATATCCTAACCAGTAGGCTTCGCTCTCCCTGCAGTTTAACTTTTGATTGGATTTTCAAAGCTATAAATATTTTTTTTGTGTGTTTGAAGTTGGTGGTTTTATTTATTTACTTTAATTGGTGTTTCATATTCCAGAAACGCGTGATTCTTTTATTTTTCAATTAATGCGTTGTCCTATGTAGCAAATTCACTTTAGCTTGATTAGGTAGGCATACTGTATTTCAGGCATTTATTTTTGTATGTTTTTGATTACTTGCCAGAAGGGGGCGTGAACACAAGATCCTATATCCGTTTGGTCAGTCCCTTATGGGCTTGGCACGTAAATTTGGTCAGTGCCTCATGGGTTTGACATGGAACTTTGTAATTCTTTTGATTTTGAAAAGCCTATTGCTTCAAGATAAGCAATTCCTTATTTCCGTTGTCTCAGTATCATGGTTATTCTCAAACCTTAAAACCGCAAATCCTGGAGCAGGGAAAGAAGAGTGTTAGAACTTGTGCAGTGCAAATAACTCTATTAGTTCTATACCACAGACAATAACACATTAGATATGAACTCTGTAAAGCGTATGTAAAAAGAAAGAATAATAGTCGTATTATAGTGCTAGTTTTTGCCCAATGCAGCTTTTGAGAATATACGGTTTAAAATCTGAAAACAAGATGTCCCATTGACCCTCCGTGATTCATATTGAGAGGAAAATTGGTTATCTTCGATATTGTCAAGTCTAATTTGGCTCCTTGTCCCTTGTGGCTCTCGTGTTAAACAGTGCAGACCATCCGTCCATTATTTGTATATAGATCAAGACTTTTTTGCTTTAGGAAAAGAATAATGGTTCCATAACCAGGGACGTGCTTCTTGTCCATCAGTAAACTTATCTTATCATTTGCATTCAGACCTGATATTTGTTTAAAGAATGATCTGGGCATCATTTCATGAAATATTAAGAGTAAAATTCTAATTGCACGCCAATGCACGAAAAAGGGCATATTTTTCGTCGCGTTGTCGAAAACGCCCAGATTGTGCTTCCCGAAATCATTCCCTTAGCAAAATGTAGTTCGCATACACACCATTAAGTATAATGTAAAGCCGCATAAAAATGATTTATGGAATAATCGACGTCAGTGTCTTAGGATACGTCGAGACAATAAACACAGGGCACGTCAGGGAGGTGAGTGACTTATTGTAGAGTTGGCCCAGTTTGAGCATCTACATTTGATTCTTTGCCAGTTTTGTGGCCAATTTCGTACATTTCTACTTGAAATTATAAATCTTTCCATCACAATAATAAGTCTAAAGACATTAATTATCCTAAAGAGTGGCCACTATAACTTAAATTCTACAAATATATTTTGTTCTTTTTCTCTTTGTACAAATGTCCTACTTTTTAACAACAAGAATCACTTTCTGCAATAATAATCGTAATGTGGTGAACAAATTCACACATTTGTGATGCACTTTTGGAAAGCCCCCGTTGGATGTCGCAGTCGCGCCTGGTCCGTTTTGAGACTGCCTGGCCTTCTTGTCCTTTGAAGCATATGAAACAGGCAGCATTATACTCCATATGAATTGAACCTATACTGTTATGTGTACATTCCATTGCTGCCAGCTAGCAGCCCCAGCTGATTCAAACAAAGAACTCTAAACCGACGAGCGGGGAGCCTCGAAACTGATAGAGTGCAACGTCTCATGACGTGTTTTCCAGATCGCATCACATTTTTGTTTTCAGTGGGAGTGAAATTGGCGAAATGATCCACAGTGTGTGTGTTTCTGCAGAATACGTTCATGCGCAAATATGGTACCCCAAGTTTTAGATTTTCTTGCTGCTTTTACCCAATATCGACGACAAAGTACTTAAAAATATGACATCCTATGATGAGAGGTCAGTGTACAATGAGCGATTGATGCGTATCTCTTCTAAATGGCTCCAGCAATTTTATATAGTCCATATTTCAGGCTCCATGAGCTTTCCTGACACGATATTCTGAAGCCAAGATGGGTAGCATCATAATTGGTTGCGGCAGTGCATTTCCAAAATTATCCGAAACAAACTCCAAAATAAGTTACCGATCTTTCGATACACTTAATACACTATGTTCCGATACTGTTGATTTAATTTTGATGTAAATGGCATGAATGGCTGAACACATTTAACGCTCGGATTTCCGTATTCAGAAGTCACGATCCAAAGTTTTCGAACACGAGTGATAGAGCCTTATTTAATGTTACAGCTACAATTCCCAGAACAATGAACGTACTTGGGTGAAATAAAGCAGGGCATTGCTTGGAAACATCTCATTAGATATGTTTCATCAAAACCCAAATTAGTAGAATGATTCCTGTTTTCGTAAAAACGGACAAATCTCTATATAAAATAATAAAAATACAGCGTTCACCGAACGCATGGTCTGCCCTTGCGGATTATGAACACTGACCTCTACACATGGATAGCGGGCTGCCGCACAGTTGAATGGTCGCCGAGTGAAACAACAGGAAGTTGCTTTTTTACCTTGGCAATATGGCGGGAAACAATGCATACACCTGCTGGTGCACATATTCCACACAGATGTTCTATTGTTATACACAATTCCTTTAACTTTGACAAGGTGTATGCATTGTTTCCCGCCATATTGCCAAGGTAGAAAAGCAACTTCCTGTTGTTTCAATCGGCGACTCAGGCCCGCTATCCATGTGTAGAGGTCACTGATTGTGAATGGGGTACGTCACATGACGTCACCAACACATGCGACACTACCCAAGGACCATTGGATCCAAGTGTCATGAACATTTATCAACATATGTGGATACACCAAGCAATTTGATAATTCTGACAATTTTTTGACCATGACCTCCAATGACCTCTAGATGACCTTTGACAAACTCTTGAGAGGGGTATGTTGCGGGCACTACTCAAGGACCATTGCCTGCAAGTTTTTTTTTTTTTTTTTTTTTATTTCATTTTCGGATCAATGAACCTTATTTCATTTTCGGATCAACGAACCTTATTTCATTTTCGGATCAACGAACCTTATTTCATTTTCGGATCAACGAACCTCATTTCATTTTCGGATCAACAAACCTTATTTCATTTTCGGATCAACGAACCTTCGGAAAAACGAACCTTCGGAAAAATGCAACTTCGGATAAACGAACATTCGGAATAACAAACCTTCGGAATAAAGAAACAAATGTTCGGATTAACGAACCTTCGGAATAACGCCTACGTAGGTATAGGAAATTCCCGTGTTAGGATTAACGACCTTCGGAATAACGAACCTTCGGAATAACGAACCTTCGGAATAATGAACAGCAACATTTTTACCACAGACACACACACACACACACACACTACCAAAGCAATTCCTACGAGCCCTCTTGCAGACGACACAAAATTGCGAAACCTGCCTGAAACTCCTGATTGCTTTAATTTAACCATAGTCTGACCGGGGGAGGAGGCTGTTGCAACCGCCCCTAAAGTGTTTCATCCGACGGCAAAATACGATTTCGGCTAATTGTAGAACCACCCTCTTCCCTTATTTTACTAAAAAATGGACCGTACTATTTCCCCAGAGTGCTACCCACTGATATCAGCATGGCTACTTCTAAATTACAGTAGGTTGCAAATGCACCTGGTCAGACGTGCTGAAAAAATACGTTGGTTAGACTTGACAAATTTATACTAAACTGGATCCAAGCAAGAGGTAGAGCAGTCACTCTTTCAGTCCAGGTGCTGTGCGAGTGAGTGGACGAAAATGTCTGGATCGATTTATGGTTAATCCCTCCTTTAGTTCTGCCAATTGTGTTAACCAAGAGGTGGTATAGTGTTCTTCCCACAACGCACTTCTTCCAATACAAATTTTGTACTGGTTGTCACATGAATCTATAGTGACATAACTGGGATGAGTTCTGTTCATTTAGGTACTTTTTGTCACTATAAATTAATGTGACAACAAGTGAAAAAACTATATTGGAAGACTTGCATTGTGGTTAGAACATTATACCTCTTCTTGTGTTAAGCTGGCCAATTTTGAAATGCCTGGGATTAAAGCTAGGGTTAGAATTAGGGATAGAGTGTTTATGGTTAGGTTTAGGGTTAGGTTAGGGGTATAGGGTTAGAACAGATGGGATCCACGGTCTCCGGGCCGTGCACACCATAATAGCCTAAGACGTACACAAGTCAAGATAATCTGACCGTGCTTTGACCAGAGTCTAAAATATTCTTGTTGCAAAAATGAGTTCAGCATGCGGCATTCCTGTTACAATGGACGTCTAAACAGACAAGTCGGTCAATTAATTTATTTAAAAGGTGACCCATCGGATCCACTTTTTCCTGACACACACTTATGAATTCGGAAACCTTCACGGAATAAACAGAGTGGCTTATTCCGTTAAGGTTTCCGAATTCATAAGTGTGTCAGAAAGAAGTGGGTCACATGGGTCACCTTAGGGAAAACACCCTTTGTGTTCTTGTCCATATAATTGATATGTGATTCGGGGTTTCGTTTTCCCTTACAAATGCGTTCGCATTGAAACTGTGGTATAGATAAATTACAATATAAGTTTTCTTCATATTTTTCTCTTCAATATGGCGATCGGCAAACAATATAATTATACCTATTTCTGAGCAGTAACTACTGATGTTAGAAACAGTCGTGTCACCCGCTTTTTCATCATTTACATTTATCACTTCCTAGACCATGTCATTAGGTTACACACCACTAACTCACTTATACACAGTAGTCTATGGGGAAAATGGCAACTTTGAGCATGTTTCTTTCACAGAGGAAATACAACAACATCACCCCAAAGTACAAGCTGAAATCACCAAATAAGCAAATTTTGAACATATGATGACCGGAAAAAATTTTAGTCACGAATCACCAAACTTGCCCGATGTCAGACCGGCAACCCAAGATTCTCTATAGTCGCCAAAGCTAGTAATTTGCAAATCCATGTGAAATTGATGACCGCGGAGTAAATTTCATCAAATTCACTGTCCAAATGCCGCTTAGTTTGAGAAAACATACCAGTCTACCATGTCAATCATGATATTTCATCACTTTCTTAATATAACTAGTGCATTTTCAGATATTTTAAAGCACCCAGATGCCATGCAAGAAAGTAGTCCATCCAAGATTTTTGATCCTTACGGCAGCTAGGTTAGTGGTGTATAACCATTAACCCACGTTAACGTATCGTAGCGGCTTTTACAACTATAAAGGTTAAATGCACAATGAAATCTCCAAGCCTACAGAAGTAACCATTTTGTGAAAAAAAGATGATATACTAAAATTATCAGAAACACAAACTTAATTTTGTCGGCCTCTTCTGGATTAAAAGCATATTGATTTGAATTCACACACCGTGTCTCCTCTCTGGAGGATTCAACAGGGCCAAATCGTTTCCGCTGTGCCCAATTTGGCTCCGACGGATTATAATATTGAGTTTCATTTTGAAGCACCTTTCATTTTGTAGTACTTTATTTGAAGACGACTTAGTAACTGCATTAAAACGTTGATATTAGGAAAAAACGTTATTAACACATCTGAGCTATCTTAACCCTATCGACACCGGCCAATTCTGTATACATTATAGCAAATAGGACAGTGACTTTAGAGATGACGTCCCAAATGCTTGCAGGTCATTTGAAAAGCCAGCTAAAAAGAATACCAGCAAAGATTAGGCTTGTTTTGACTAATTTAGATACATTTTTCATGCTGATTCTGAATATGCCCTGGAAAATTAATAATTTTGACTTTTTTGAAACAAAAATTGACAAATAGTGATCTTTGAGCGACTGGAGTCGCAAGCCGTGTTCAAAGGATTAATACTAAGCATATTTTGTGTTTCATACTCAACTGTTCAAATTCCAAAGATCTTCTTTACAACAATTGTAGTCGATTTTTTTTATTGATTAACAATTTTTCGATTCTATTCATTCTGTAAGGTTGTAGGTGTAATGGATTAAACATTTTGGAAGAGGTTTCACATGAAAGTCCCAAGTATGCAAATGAGGTATTGCGATTTATTCCGCCATGCGCTACTGCACACCATCATACAGCGCATGAGGGAACAATTGTAATATCTCATTTGCATACTTGAGACTTCTATATGAAACGTTTACCAAAATGTTTGCATGACCTCACCTGCAATTGAGTTTGAAAATCTAATGCCATTCATAACACTAAATCTGTTTTTGATGTGAATCAGTAACCTATTAAAGGTCCATGGCCGATCGCTAATAGCCTCGTCCCCAGAAGTCCAGATTTTACCGGAAGTGGCCAAAATTTTGGTATCAGAAGAAAGCTACTATTTTTCTCATTTACCCTGTGAAATCTTAAGGATAGAGGATGTTTGGTTTGGAAGTTATGAGTGAAAATGTGCCCATTTTGGTCGACCGTATTAATTTTACACAGTACTCTATGGGGCTTACAAAATCACGTTTTAGCTCTTACATCAAAACGGCTTGAAATATCGGCGCGAACTTTGCAGATGGAGTTTGAGGTGAAGGCCAATCTATCAAGATCAAAATTTCATATACTGAAATCGGGCCATCCTCCTTTAATAAGCAATAATAAAACATACAGTTATGTGTACAAATAAGAGAATGACTTATTGATCGCTACTAAGGGAGCAGTTTGACGTAGGGGTTCTTTTTCTCGATTTACACCATGTACCACCGAGGTCCGAGGTTCGATACCCGGGTCGAGCCAGAGGCTTTATGGCTTTATGTAATTAGTTTCAAGTCCAAGCTCAATCTCGCGTATTTTCTCCACGTACACCGATTTCCTATTGCTTCTGAAACTGGTATTTTTAAAAAATAAAAAGGTATTGATGATAACCTGGAGTAATGTAATATGTAATAAATTAGAATTGCTTGACGCAAATGGCCTTAAATGTCAAATGAATGTGACGATGATAATTGATCGCTGTCTCGTGAATAAAGTGCTGTCGGTTAGATTTGACTTTGCAGATTAAGTGACAAAAGTATAACATATGTCATCAGACAAAGACATACAGGTCCCCTTAATATCGCAAATTCTTTCACATTTCCACACTGTCAGGAACAATCATGATAATTATCAAACATATGAGTTAACTGAAGGGAATCGTCAAATTCAATTTATTGGAAAAAATTATACCACATTTATCTGCAACTGCAGAATAATTACGCATAATATTTAATCTACTCCACTACTCCTTATGCTTTTTTTCAATTTCAGTATGGACACATCCCCTCGGAATGAAACCATACCATTGACAATATGCATGAAGTGACACAAATAAAAAAATCAGACTATAATTAAAATGTATCCTCTGAAATTAGCTTGTTGATCCCAATACAATTTTGGACCTACATGACTTTCCGGTCAGAAGACTCCAAATCTTCCAGATGATTGATGTACAATTAACGAAGTCCATCAAAATTATATTTGTTTCTGAAAGCGGTTAGAGTGACTGGTCCAAACTTATATATTTACAGGGTAAATATCATCACTTTAACAACTGGTCACTATCAGTGATTTGCTAAATCAGAAAATTAAAAAAAATCATCAAAAATCAGATTTTTGCATGTTTGTAACAACTATAGGTATCCTAACATACCCTGCAAATTCTAAGATCAAAAACAACCTAATAAGGACAAAATCGGATATTTTAATCATTACTGTCCGTACCGACACTTACTACAACACGTAATTCAATGGAAATTTAAATCTTTGAACACTGCTGTTTTCTTCCTTTTCTGTCAATTTTTCAGTTGGAAAAGATAACCTATGTCAATTCTACACACTTAATCAACTATTTTGACATTTTCGGGTGGATCACTGATAGTGAGGGCTTCTGCATTCCCGTTGATGCATAAGGGGGAGGTCCACTTGGACTCCCTCTGAAAACACCTTTCCCATAGGAATTTTCCATGAATTTTGGCACAAGTAGGTACTGCCCAAAGACATTATTACTGAAGAAAATTGCAAAAACATAAATAGGTTCGGTTCGGAAATTTAGGGCGAAATTTCAAACATACAGTTTGACATATATTTCCTCACACTTTCGTTGACTAACACGTTTTCTCTTTTACGATGAACGGACAAAGGCAAGAGTGTGTTTGTACGTCAAATGTGCAATTATTTTGTTCGTTGATTGATCCAACAAATGTATTAACCCCTTTCACGTACAAGCACACGCGTCATGTATGGCAATTGAAGAAAACCTCATTATTTGTTGAGAAGGCAATCGCGTAATAGTAACAAGGGAAGTAAACAACACCTGTTAGAATGTTGGCAGAGAATGTGTGGACCACAGCTGTTTTGCTATGGGGGAAGGGAAACTATACTGATAATATAACAAATGCAATACTTTTTAATTTTGTTGATATCAAAACATTCCGTTTAACCTTATTTTGGAACCCTGTGAAACCCCCTTCGGTGTAGGAATTGCAATCGTAATCGCAATCTCAAACCAAATACTAACTTAACCTTAAGTGTGAATGAACTTTCTTTTATTACCACGCGGGCTAAATTTCTGTTTCCAACTGGAAGAATAAATTAAACCTTACTACTACATGGGAAATTCGAACTAAATTCTTTCAATTATATCAACAATCACGGATCAACAATTTATCTTAACTGCAGATATTTTGACTGCATTTAATATTTTTGTTTAGATGCACCGGCTGACAACAACACCTGTTAGAATGTTGGAGAATGTGTGTTATACAGCTGTTGCTTAGGGGAACCATACTGATAATATAAAAAATGCAATACTTTTTAATTTGTTGATATCAAAACTTCCATTTGAGACACAAGTCACCATTGTGAGGAATTGCAATCGTAATCGCAATCTCAAACCCAATACTAACTTAACCTTAAGTGTGAACTTTCTTTATACACGCGCTAAATTTCTTGTTCGCTAAATTTCATTTCAATTATACAACATCGCGGATCAACAATTTATCCTAACTGCAGATGTTTTGACTGTTTTATATTTTTGGTAAGAGCACCGTGCTGACTGCAATTTGAAGCGATGTACCAGAACCTGCCTGCCACTATATCCAAGACGCTAATGATAAATTTGTTGGCAGAGTAATTTGGCAAAACCCCTACAAGACGAACGGGACTGTACGGATGCAAACACTGGTAATTCAAGTGGTTTGTATAGTAATATTGTACGGGCGATTCACTCTGTCAACGGCCAAATTTGTGACAATTGGAACATCTGTTTCCCCAAGAGGAGTAAGAAGGAAATCGTGCCAAAGAAGCCAAGAAAAAGTGAATCCTTTTCTAAAATAGAATTTTTTCTTTCGTGCTGGTCTTATCAAAGGGCCATGTTCGAGGGAACGGGTGGGTTCAAAACTGGTCAGATAGAGAGTTGTCCTTGGTATTAGTTATTATTCAAAAAGGAATCCTGACAGTGGCGGCACCGCATTTCTTTGTGGCGGGGGCGGGAAATGGGACAGTTCGTGAAATTTTTTATCCAAAAAGTGGTAATTTTATTATTATATTTTTAGTCGCGGGAGAGGGGATAATGCTCGAAGTTGGTGAACTTTATTCCCCCTTCCCGTGCGCACCAATGCCTTTTGCATCAATATACAAGTGTGGTCCAAAAAAGTTTTACTTTATATTCGCAAATCTCAGAAATGGGTGGACATATCACAATTTTTTGATGATATTTATAACTACAATATCTTATTATAACTGGTAAAAAACGGCGTTCAAACAAAGCTCAAATAACACAATGGTGCCCATATAGCGAAAAATGGTTCAAAAAACCACTGTGCACACCAACGTAAGTCTATGGGACAAACCATTATGGTTAACAGAAGGTCAATACATTGCGTGAACTGGGGGTCTACTCACTTACAAACTTACTGAAACCCCTTCAAGTTTGTGGAAGGGTTACTGTGTGAAATGAATGCGAGAATATCCAACCGTGAAACTAAACTTGAAATGCCTATTTAATAATATAGGTTTATCCCAGTTAGTTTAAAAAATTTTTCATTATATTTCATACCTCGTTAAGTTGGTTTCGTCCCAAGAAAGAAAACGGAAATGTGCGTTTGTTTATAACGATTTGGCGTGTCAATTATATTAAACATTGATCAATAACAGTTACGCTTTTTCATACATTTTCATACACCCATGGCCCACATCTGAATGACCAAACCAATTCGTATTTGGTCATTTAATTTCAATTTATCTCAGTATATTTCGTCTATTGTGGTGTATGTATAGGCCGTGGCTAAGAGTTAGGCCTACAACATCAGCAAATTTATCATAATCTACCTATTTATTACCTTGCTTTCCTTTACTTCAACACCTATTTTTCTTTCGTTCACCTCATTTTGTCTTTTCATCTTTTTTGACTTTCTTCACATCATTTATCTTTCTTTCTTTTTGTATCATTATTGTTATTTCTGTAATTCTTTTTATTTTTCCTAATCTTGGATCGTATTCTTTGTGCGTGGTATATAAACAAAAGGACAAAGACGAAAACAGATAAATTTTGGGGGCTGATGTACGGCCTACCTTTTAGTCTGGCCCCTATACATACCTGCACACGAGACGAACTATACGGAGTAAAAGTGAAATTATATGACCAAGGACGAAATTGCTTTGTACATTCTGATTATGACCCATGGATACGACGAAATTAAATTGGTCTTGATGAAATTGCATGAAAATAAAGTTAATTTTATTGATCAAATGTTTAATATAATTGACCAAAGACGAAATTGCTTTTAACAAATGCACATTTCGGTGTTCATGGGACGGAAAATAACTTAACGAGATATGAAATTTAATGAAAAAAGTTTTAAACTAACTGGGAAAACCTATAATTAAGTTGATTTCAATTGGGGGAGCATTTTAAATTGAAAGATACATGCGTGTTTTTCTTGCCATGACTGATCGAGTATCTGCTTGTACATTTTCGAAGTTTGCATGGTTTGGGGCAAGATCATAAAGAAGAAATATTGCAGCCGTTTTATTTTTAAATTTATAAGAGAAACTTGAAATAATTTGAGGTGTCTTAATTCTTACCTTTGTGTTTTTATTAAATACCAAGTCCCATGACGGGGTGCATTCAATGTGTGTGTATCAATCTTGGATATAATTCGTAACCACCAACAGAGTGCCATAGACTTACCTGTGTGCAAAGTGGTTTTTGACCTTTTTTCTCTAGATGGCGGCCATTTTGTCATTTCAGCTTTGTTTTCAACGCCGTTTTCACCAGGTTCCAACAAGATATTGTAGTAAATAAATACCTTCAAACTATTTTGATATGTCTACCCACTTTAGAGAAATTTGCAGATGAAAAAGTGTAAACTTTTTTTTGGACCACTCTGTATTACTCTGAATTCCAGAAAAATAGGCACTAACAATTAAAATCATAAAAAAAGAGGTCATTGGGAATAGTACTTTGGGATACAACTATAATCTGAGTGACGTCCACTTTCTAGAATACAGCCAAAATGTGCGGACTTTGTACCCATCTTTTGGTAGAGTTGTCAAGAATCTGCCAGACTGCACAAGAGTCTAATAATCTAACCTTTAATTACCTTATTTTTAAACAGGGTTGGTACTAGTCTTCTACACAGTCCATGTGACTTTTTGGCCAAATTCCAAGGAAATTGACTTCACTCAATATGTGCAGTGACATACCCAGATAGAACTCATAATAGGATTAGGATCCAGTGCTATTCCCACCTTGTATCTCTTTTAGTATTTTCAGTGACATCCCCAGATAGGTCTCATAATAGGAGAGGTTCCAATACCATTCCCACCTTGTATCTCTTTTGGTATTTACAGTGACATCCTCACATATGACTCATACTAGGATTATGATCCAGTACCATTCCCACCTTGTACCTCTTTTAATACGTTCAGTTACATCCCCAGATAGGACTCATAATAGGATTAGGATCCAGTACTATTCCCACCTTGTATCTCTTTTAGTATTTCAGTGACATCCCCAGATAGGACTCATTATAGGATTATGATCCAGCACTATTCCCACCTTGTATCTCTTTTAGTATTTCAGTGACATCCCCAGATAGGACTCATAATAGGATTAGGATCCAGTACTATTCCCACCTTGTACCACTTTTAGTATTTCAGTGACATCCCCAGATAGGACTCATAATATAGGATTAGGATCCAGTACTATTCCCACCTTGTATCTCTTTTAGTATTTCAGTGACATTATACCCAGGTATGGCTCATAATTGGATTAGGATCCAGTACTATTCCCACCTTGTATCTCTTTCAGTACTTTCAGTTACATCCCAGATAGAACTCATAATAGGATTAGAATCCAGTACCATTCCCACCTTGTATCTATAATATTTTAGTATTTGTTTTATTCCAAAAAAGTTAGTGCTGTATTTATCTGCAGTCGGGAAGAGGCTGATTAACATAGCTAAATTTTTTTTTTTCATTCTTCAATCTTCATTTTTTTTACCAGGACGCTATATGTACATAGAATCATCAGGCCCGGATACGAACGATAAAGCCTATTTAGTAAGTCCACTTTACTATAAAAACGCTGGCTATTGTGAGGTGTCTTTCTGGTACCACATGTATGGTCAACACGTTGGACACCTTAAAGTGCACATCATGAGGCGACCAGGACATTACGGGAGTGCTGCTTGGTCGGTAGCAGGAGACCACGGAAACATATGGCACGAAGGTTTGGTGAATATCACAGACGTTGTTGGAAACTATCAGGTGAGGCGACATTATGTCACTGTGTTAGTTTGGGTATAAACTGTAGAACTCCTTTCTCGCAAAACAATAAGGAGGGTAATGGGCACCATAGGAGAACAATGTTGGTCATTGAATAGTCACCCAAGGTTGTAAATAATAAGGAATAAGTAAATAAAGTTTGCCAAACAGGCACTAGTCTTGCCTGAATTAGATCATAATTCACTGACCGTAGTACTCAAGGGATAGGGATGGTTAACAATTAAATGTTCAAGCAGCATATTTTCAACTACTCTGTTCCTCAGGGCTCCATTGTAGGCCCGCAAGGTTTAATTGTAGGCCTACAGGGTTTCATAACCTTGCAGTCGGTGACACTATTAGGAATCATAATGTTAACTTTCGCTCGCACGCTGATAATACTCAGCTTTTCTGTGAGTTGAATCCAAAAAATCCAGGTGATTGTGAGCATGCTCTTCGAAAATTTCAAGCTGTATATATGATATAACCACCTGGAAGTCCAAAAACATGCTGAAGACGAATCAATGAAATTAAGACAGAATGTATTGTCTTTGCCACGCCCTGCATTTTGAAACGGGTCCTGCATCAACCTTGGAGTTATGTTTGATTCCACGACGAGTATGTATATATAATCAGATTGGTGCTATCTATAAAAGTATAAATTATTCGTAACTTTTGGCGTATTCGTAGGTTTATCTCTTTTGATGCTTGCAACCATGCTGTAAGATCTTTGGTCTTGTCCCGCATTGACTATGCCAACTCACTACTATAATACACTAATGGAATAGATCTCAAAAGGATCCAGCGCTTGTAAATTTGGTGTTCGCATGTAGTCGTGACCAGAGTTCGTCACCACTTTTGAACACTCTTCATTGGTTGCCTGTTAAGGAACATATCAGATACAAAATCATTTATGTGTATAAGTCTCTTCACGGACAGGCTCCGTCATACCTTACTGATGGTCTAAAATAGTATAATGTGCTGGACAGTAATTCTAACGGTACAAGACGAAGCCTACGGTCGTCTTCTGATATTGCACAGCTTGTAATACCTCATACCAAGCGTAGATTTGGTGACAGATCATTCAACGGTATGGTCCTAGGCTCTGGAACAAACTACTCGTGAACATTTAAGAGGCACCTTCCACCAGTGTCTTTATGCGGCCCCTTGAAAACATACTTATTTCCTGATGCTTACACATTTTGTTAATGTTAGATTTGTCAGTTTTCCTTATGATTCTGTATGCCATATTGCATATTAATTTCGTATTTAAGTGTTTGTTGTAAGGCGCTGTGTCCATATAAAAGGATTTTTAATTGATTATTATACTTATTATGCTAAGGATTCACAGTATCATGTTTACGGTCCTTTCACGGAAGGTAATTATGTTGAATGGACTTTTGTTTGCCTTCCACATCATCCAAGCATGCAGAGAATATACATGCAACTGGTTCACCAGAAAGTTTCACATATTTCTGCAGGAGATTCTTTTTATACTTGTATTCTCTGCATATCTGGGTTGTTCCGGAGGAAAGGTCTAGTCACGTTAACTATCTGTATTAATCTCCTGTTCAACCGCCCCATATTCAGTGATATTAGAAGTACCTTGCCATAGTTGGGCCCGTTTCAGATAGTTCCACGTGCATTAGAGGAATATTTTCTGCAGGTAATTCTCTTAGCTGGGTTGTTCTGGTGGACAGGTCTAGCTAAGTTAATCTATTGCACTGACCTTCTGTGCAAGCGCACTATATTAAAAGTACTTTGTAACCTTGTCCGGTACGTTCTAAACCTTAGTAAATGAGCCCTATTGGAATTAATAAAGGAGTGAAAAATTGATGGCATTTCCATTTTGTAATTACACGTTCTAAAATAAAAAGACACAAATATAGTAGGTCTAAACACAAATATTTATAACACAGACGGAAGCAGTAATGCGATTATTAACTTTCATGGCAAACAGTATATAGTATTTAAAAAATAATAATAGTCATTGATAATTGTCATAAATAATAGAAATTGCCATTGTTTACTCTTTTAATGAAAGTTGAAGCAAAACGCTCACAAGAGGGCTCTATTCGTACCGCGAAACATTAACACGTAAGTGGTTAATGGGTAGCATGGGCTAACACTACATTTTGCGCAACGAAACGAAACAGTCTCAGTACACCCATTGGATTACACGCCTTATTCCGTCATCATACACCTTTTACATAAAGCGTGTAATCCAATGGGTGCACTGAACCGGTGTAGAAGTAAACATTGTCCGGCGTACTCATAGTCCGGGAACAATGGTGAACAATAGGGCAATCGATTCAGTTGACTCTTTAGTTCACGCTATGGAGCCCCGGACTATGGCTCCCACCGGACTATATCTGCTTTCACACCGTTGTGGCAGGAGATATGGTCCTCCGGGCTCACAGTCCGGGAACAATGGTGAACAAAAGGCAATCGATTCCGTTCACTCTTCACGCAACATTAGTTTCTCACTTTATTCCGTTGTCGTCTATGAAGCCCAGACTATGATACCTGCATGACTATGATTACTTTCACACCGGTTTCGTTTCGTTGCGCAAAATGCACTAAGCCCATGGTAGCCATTAACCGTTTACTCACTCCACCATGGTTTGCGGTACGATAGAGCCCCCCGTGAACGTTTTGCTTCACTTTCACTAACAGACAAAGCAAGGGCAATTTCTGATGCATGGTATCCTTGATTCAGTTTTTCTTATAATATCTTTGCTACACGCTTTTGATATCTACGCGATTCTTCATGAGATAACTGGGCTAGGTCCATATAACTCTCCCTTGCCCACTACACCTTAGGCTAACAAATCGTGTGTTTGTACACATTTTTGTATAATTTTCCTTGAAAACGATAAGTTTGTAGTCAAATTTTTGTAATAATTTCCTTGTGAATTTTTCTCGTCCCTTTCCTCTGCTCTGTGTATTTAATATCATTGTACCAAACTGAGACAAACATTTCCATCGATTGCGACGTTCATCATAGTTGCAGTTTTCAGTAATAATGTCAATAACTTATTTTGATTAGTAGCAAGGAGGTGGCCCTTATAAGCACGACTAATAAAGAGAGGGAGTAGCTTTACACGCGGAATAACAACAGCGAATGATTCCCACCAATTTAGTGCTGATTAAGTATAGCTGATGCAAAGTCTAATTCCCGATGGAGAGCGCTCTGATATTCCTGCTTTAAGTCTGATTTATGTACTTGAACCAATTCTTAACACGATAAGGATTATGGTTTATAGTTCACATAAGGTGACCCCGTTAGCGATATGAACACGACATGTATCTGTACCATTCATGAAAGTAACACGGGGGGGGGGGGTGCACATAATGTGTAATCATGTTGATGGAATTGAGTCCACTGCACATGTACCATAATTGTTATAATTTTTTCTAAAACCAAGCTAATTAGTAGAGATAATCATAAATATATTTGTGAAGGCAGATATGTTTTGGTTGGTAGAGGCCGTAGTGGCCAATCACTATAAGGCCCTTTTCACTGAAGGCAAATTTATATGAAACGGACTTGACTTTTGCCCTACAAATTATCCAAGCATGCGAGAATGCATACATGCCCGGTTCACCTTACATTTCAGATCTTCTGCAGGTAAGTCCTTTTGTATTCTCTTCATGCTTGGTTTTTCTGGAGGACAAGTCGGCAATTTTAACCTATTGGACCTCTCGTGCCAGCGCCTTTGGATCATATGTATTATTTTTTGGGATCCAAATATTCTTTCCTTAACACTGTATACTAGGGCGATGCATCTACTCCATCCATTATACACCTGTCCGCTTATAATGGGCAACTTATTTTATGGGCCAGCATGGCTGCCTCCACAAACGTTCTTAAGCAATTATTTCTACTGATTAGCTTATCTAATTCGAACAATTAGTTCATTCATGCTTGCTTTGTACTTCAAATGGACACACATCATATCAGCTAAAGTATAGATCGTTAGAAATTATTTCTACCAATTACTACCGGTATAGGTAATGTTTTGTTCTGATCAATGTATGGCCTAGCGGGAGGAGCTGAGTATAATGTTAGCGTACCCATTCCTACAATAATAGTTAATTTTTAGAACATTAATTATAGTATCAACAAGTCTAATGGAAAAATACCAATATGTAATGAGGTAGATGTATTTTCTAAAAATGCTTTTTAGGGTGTGCATTGTTCATTCTATTTTCCAAAAGAAATGGGACCCTTTTGTCTCACTTTTGAAATTTAAAATAATGATGTTAAAATGATAGCGCATAATTATGTCAAATCCTTTCAAAGATTTCCACAATACTTATATTATAAGGCAATGCGTAAACAACTTTTACAAAGACAAAATGTTGTAACCATTTCCATCGGTACTTTTTACCTTTCAGGTGGTTTTCGAGGGAATACGAGGCTCAGGTCATGCAGGGGACATAGCCATTGATGACATCAAGCTTCTGGGCATTGACTGTATTACCAAGGCGTCTTTCCAGGAATGTAAGAGAGGAAATTACTGTCTGAACTACATAACGCAAACGGCGTTTCACTGAGCATTGTTTATGTTTTGTAAACCGGTTTCGTTATGTTATCGTTGAAATAACCATATTGTTAAGCCTCTAGTTATTTCTTGCAAATGCGCTATTAGAAAACATATAGGAAAATATACTGACGTCAATCCGGTGTAGAAGTTATTAAAGTCCGCCGGACTTATAGTCCACCTACAACGGTAAATAGGGCACCCCGTTTCAGTTGACTCTTCATGCAACATTAGTTTCACGCTTTACTCCGTTGTCTATGGAGCCCTGACTATGGCTCCCGGCGGAGTATGGTTACAAGGGGCATCTTCTAGTGATCAGTCTTCCTCATACAAGGGCGGGTCTGTTTGTGACCAATTTTGGTATAGACCAGGTTTAACAGCAATGTTTTGTAAACATGTTTCAGGAGGGCCTGGGTATCCTGAAATAGGTCGGCCAACTGTTACACACTGGCCTTGTATCGGTTGAGTTTGACTACTATGGGCCATAACGATTCGCAGGCAACAAAAGAAGTGACGTAGGATGTTAACTGGTCTATACCATAGAGTTGGGTAATAAAGGCTAGAGGTCGGACATCCATCTTGAATCGGCGAGCTCACTGGTGGACGCTTGGATGTTACCGCCCAAGCCCAATAACACTAAAACTTACGTCACGAAAAGCACTTTCTCGTTGATTTCGCCAGGGCCCCTCGAATATAAAATGATCCTTTTATATCCAAGAACATCATCAGGCATTTGGTTTATGCAGAAAGTTTTTCGTCCGCATAGATCGGGCACTGAGTTTTTTGCAGATTTTCAAAATGGCTTCTAAAAATAGCATGGGCTATAGCATGTTCGTAGTTGCTATAACGAGTTGGACGTATTTAGCACAGTCGTAGTAACACAGTTTTGTAATATTGTATTGAGTATGGAACTTTGAACCGCGATAATTGCTACAATAGCGTCCTCTGCCGGTCCGTGTTGTATGTTTGGTATCACGAAAATAAGCGTGTTCGTCCCCATTCTAAAGAAATAAATCCGGGAACAGTCCAGAGCCTTGGTCTATACATGCAAGTTCTGAGAGATGAGATTGATACTGGATCCTTACTTTATATCTTTAAAGGTACCACACATAATACACACATACGTGACAGCAAAAGGGAAATCTGAAATATCTGCTCACGCTTCATTTACCTTTAGCAATTTATTTGAAGAGGTCAACCCTACTTGATTTTTGGGGTTTATGGAATGATAATGCAAAAACATCTAAGGCAAATGTCTCACATTCATCGTATAAAACTCTTCGAAAAAGTCAAAACATTGTAGTTGGGTATTCGGTTAGTCGTGTGAATGTTAAACTATGAATCTAATGATCTAAAACACATTCACGTTTTGGAATTTCACTTAATTTTCCAAGACAACTTCATTAAAATTTTAACTTCTTTCTCAAGAGCATCCTATGTCAAGTTTTCAGTTTTTCCTCATGGCCGAATCCGACCAGTCCACCACTAGGCACGGTGAAGTTGGCCGTGAGTTGAGGCAATTTCACCTGCATAACACATAAAACTTTTGTTTCAAATAACGATAACACACTCAATAGTTTCATCCAGTTATACAAATAACGGAGTGGCCAAGCTTTAAAAAGTGCTCTAGTTTTCGAGTTACCCCTCCCCTCGGTACAACAAAACACAATCAACTTTATTTGAAGGATAGATATATGAGATGGTGGTTGTGATTGAAATATTTGGTGGCAGGGATGATTTTATGCCGAAAAACGCATTTTTGGCTGCAAATTAAGCGAATTTTAATTATTTTAAAGTAAAAATATTACAATCTTGTTTTTTAGGTATCCTTTTTGTTATTGGTATAGGTTTATTCATTACATAAGGGTACAGGTAGTACTCGTTGTGGTGACATGATAAAAAGGATGCTTTTTAGGAAAAAGGGTGATTTTTGGACTAATATTCTAGACCCTTTATATAATGTATAAAACTGAAATCTATAAATGGTAGAGATTGATAGCAAAATTGTAACCATGATGCAATGCTAAGAAATTAATCAATCTGGATTTGAAATTTGAAATTATTATTACATCTTTTGAATAGAAGTGGTTGCGTTTTATTGTACCAAGGGGAGGGGTTGTCGACAATTTTGCAGTCCAAACCGCTCCACTAAAATGTTCATATGTTGTGCAGATGATGTGATCACCAGTTATAGTCGACTTCAGTCTGCACAGTTGTAGGCAGGTCGGAATTTTAAAGCGTGGAAAGAATCTTGTATTGTGCCACCACCCTATGAATTCAGCAGCCTCAACGGAATAAACTGCAAGTTGAAGGATGTGGTTGCAGAATACTGAAATCATCCGTAAAGCGTTTGTAAGATAACCCTGGGAGGGCGCACTGACCTATAGTATGGAATGTGCGGCGGTTAGAACCCCAGTTCACACCTCTACTCCTTTTTGGACCTCTGCTCGATTATGCTTAAGTTCTATCAGCACTATTAGTAATCCATGCAAAAGTCTATACAAAAATGACAAAAAAACCACAAAAAACAAGTCCTGATTAAATATGAATCTCTTTACTTATTGCGTGTGCAACAAATGTCCGAACGGAGAGAAGCGTCCACAAATCGACTAAGATATTAGGTTATGACACTATTAGGTTATTTTCGGTCTTGACATGCACTGCAAAAAATAGTGTTTAGAAAAATGGTTGTTAAATTAGTGCTTAGAGATTTGACATGTTTAATTCCTAAACACTTGGCATCAAATGTATAAACACCTAATGTCAAATCCCTAAACATGTTTAGATATAAGGTGTTTCGATATTAAACACACATTTCAAAATGTTTAGAAACGTGGTGCAAAATAGTGTTTAGAAAAGTGTTTAATTTCTAAGCACTGTTTTTGCAGTGTGGTTTGTTATTACTAAATGTATTATACGCGTTACACTTTGTTTTACCAAAACTGATTTTTGGTAATTCTTTAGATATACCGATTTAGCAAATTACTGAAAGTGTCTTTATGGTGTCCATTTTACCCTTAGAATCCCAAAATTCCTAGAAAACAAATTGGAGAAAGTTTAGATTTACAGCTTTACGATCTCTAATGAACAAATGTCACGTCCTACCGCCACATAATTTTTGAAAATCAATTCCGAAGACCTACAAAGTTCAATCCCCATATTGGGAGCTTCGGCTTCGCAGCGCACACGCGCCCCACCCAAACCAAGTTCAATACCCAAGATGACTATAGGCACACAAAAAGCAACAGTATGAATACACAAAAATCTCACCTATTTATTTTTTCACAATCAGAATTGAATTTACGATGCTCCACTCACAATTTTGCATTGCTAATTTCTCATCGAGCTTCACTCCTGTAAACTCTTGGGAACTCTTGACGACTTGCAAGAGTTTCTTAGACAGGTGTCAGGAACTGGAGAGTCCTCAGGCCCAACTGACTGTACATGTTTTTACTGCACGCATCATTTGTTTCTAAGTATTGTGTATAAGGTCACACTTGAATCTTGTATCTCTATGGAAGCTTGACAATCTGTTGTAGGGACTCTAGGTTTCTTTACACGGGTCGAGCGCGAAACGTTTGCAAGACACGCTATTTAGTGCCTATTGGAAAAACGTGTTCCAACGGATTTGCACTCGAGTCCTCCAAGAGTCCTGGAAAACCAGCAAAATATACAGAGCATTGTGATGAATGAGAAAACTTAGGAGCGTGTACAGACACTTAGCTTCCTGCTATGGGTTAGCTTCTCTGAAACGTCGTATATAGATGCTCCGAGCAAGGTGGAAATTGTAACAATATTTTTTCCCAGTCGATGATGTTAAGAAGAAAAACGTGCTTCAAAAATAAACTGATAGATTTATGACACCGAATTTAAAAAGGCGAATAGTTGTCCTTATTCCTTGCCATTATTCTTAACAACAATAAGCCATTGAACATTTATCACATTAATAAAACATACCGTACTGCAGTCATCGCAACACCTGGGACGCAACTTTGCTTCCCTAAGTTAGACCCTCTCCGAACATCTGAACAAGGTACAAAGCAGGCGAAAGTGCCAGAATTTAGAAGCGTTGACCATGCACCATTAAGGTCAATTTGGGTAACGGTCTTTAACGCAAAACTCTAGCAAATGAGGATCCCGCCGTCGCCAAATCCTACTTAGAAATAAAATGTACCATTGAAATTGATATAGGGAGCCAAAATAATAGGGTGAGTTTGTTTAATACGCTCATTCGCAGGTACTTGAACAAAATGTCAACATTGCAAAACTCGGCTGGAATTTGAAAGCTTGCTCATGACTAATTTGCCTTATATCGACGGTAGAGAAAGCCGATTGATAAATTGAATATTTATGAATAAAATATACATTTACATTAAGACATTCTGCAGTCTATGGCAATAATTGGTCCTCGCCTGTGTTAATAATTAAATTGCTAATGAAAACTGCGCGAAAAATATAGTTTCTCGTACCCACGATGCTCTTGGCCGCTGACCAAAGTTCGGTAAACAAAATGAAAACAATATGATTGAATAGGGTTTTCCCCCTTCAATTTACATTAATGATGATAATGAATGATAATTTCAAAGGAAACTCGTGTAATTATGAATGAAGCTTATTGAGCCTCAAAGAAAATTATATATTCACCGTAAATTTTCAAGAACTAGACCTTATAAAGCATGTCCTAGTGTAATCAGTACAGACATTGATCCTGTTTTACAAAATATGTCCGTTTTTCCACATAATTGCCACGCTGAGAAAACTCCAGAGGGATACGAAAACTAGTCTCAGATAATGATCTACACCACCATGTCCACAGAAACTTGTTTTTCTTTTCAAAACTTTGGGCAAAAAATACTCCATTTTCTTCAGCCAAGTCTGGAGAGCGGTCACCTGAATGAATAACAGTATAATGAGCCCTTTTTTTGCGGTATGGTGCTATAGATAAAGGAGAATTCGAGTAGATTATTAGATAAATCCACTATTAGGTGTGGGTGTATAACAGACCGTCCGTCTTTTAGTTCTTTTTAAGATGAATTATGTTAATGTAAACATTTGTTATTTTCAGTAACAACAAATGAGACGACCCGTGACTACTGTGCGAGCAATCCTTGTGTTAATGGGTGGGAGTGTGTGTGAGCAGTGAAGGGCGGTACATCTGTAATTGCACTGAAGGATGGGCAGGAGATAATTGTCAACTAGGTGGGTACAAAAGGAATATTTCTTATTAACGCTTGCCATCCATCTTTACTTTCTTGTACTTAAGAAAGTGACAACATGTTAATACGCGAATTTGGGTTTCCATCATCTACTGCATTGGGGGGAAGGAAGTTCGGTACAGCTCAATTTCCGGATCGCGGATTAACATGTCGACCATAATCCTTCAGTATTGTTGGATTGTCGTCTTTCAAATCTCCATATTCCGCCCAAGTGTTCATTAACCTGCATTATATTAAAAAAAAGTACCATCAGGTAGGATGGGTGAATTCAAAAATCGACAAGGTTCATATAAAAGTTGGCATTCTGACATGTTGAAGCGACACAGGCATAATGTGAAAATACAGCGCCCTTAAAATATTTCAAAACCATATTTTGCATGGGAGCTGAAATGATTAAAGGCATTATCAGTGATTTAATAAATCGGAAAATCGAAAAAAAAAATCATCCAAAATCAGATTTTTGCATGTCTGTAACAGGGGGCACATGTGGTGCAGTGGATCAGCGCTCGCCTCATAAGCATACGGTTGTGGGTTCGAGCCCCGCTGTCGCCAATGTGTTGTGCACTTGGGCATAAACTACAGTGTCCATGTGACTGAGTGTCCTACCACCCATCTGTCTATTGTATTCTCCATTGAGTGCCGTATGTATCGTGAGTCTCAGCACTGTACCCAAATGGCCTCGTCTACAAGGTCACGGTTTATTCCGTACATGTTGCTATGGTGGCTAGGACACTCTCTCATGGGGGACACCCAGTTTCTTTACACCGGCATATGTTGGGAATGCAAAACAGACTCGCTGTGCCGGAGGAGTGGCGAACCCCCCACAGCAACATTATATGAGGGAGTCTGGCCCAAACGCCAATGACAGAGAAATGGGCACTCCGCCTGCGGGCGCACCATTTGCATTTGCAACAAGTATAGGTGTCCTAACACACCCGGCAAGTGATAGGATTAAAAGCAGCCTAATAAGGACAAAATTTGATATTTTAGTCATTACTGTCCGTACGAACACTTACTTCAACACGTAGTTGAATGGAGATTCATATCTTTCAATACGTGTTTTTTCTTCTTTTCTGACAGGTTTTCAGTTGAAAAAAAAAACTTATGCGAATTTTACAGATTTATCCTACACTTTTAAGCTATTCTTGCAAATTTCCTATATTTTGACTCTTTCGGGTGAATCACTGGTTGTGTCTTTAAGTCTAAAACAGCGCATTTATGTGTACACGAACTGATTTTACAAAAAACCTACTTTGGAATATAGGTTTATTCAATACACCTTAAACCACAAGATAATACACATCCGAGTTGATTTCCTTTGCCTGCACAATGTTTTTGTTTGATCTTTCTCCTTTGTGCTTATAGTATCAATGAATATGAGTGCACAATGTTTCATAAGTGAATTTTAACAAATTTGGTAGTTAAAAAATGACAGTACGTCTATAATGAATGTCTTTGTCATTACCACTTCGGTGTGCTATATGATATAAATATATTTGTGTAGAAATACGCTTTCTTCCAAGGCCTATTATTTCAGAACAAATTTAAGCAATTCTATATATTTTATAAATAAGCCTGTATCGCTGTAAATATTTTCAAACCTAGCCGTGTAATATGTAATACTGTGTATGTATTTAACGTTGAACTCTATTTTCAGAATCCTATTTATTGAAACAAATTTAGTTGATCCGACATTTTTTAAAATCTGAGCACTGGAAGTTTATACCGAAAAACACAAATCCAGGTATTGAGTTAACGCTAGGATGTTTTATTTTCAAATAAAATACACTTATTTAAATAATGTTTTAATTAGTATCATTCACGTTTGTGTGAAAAGCAAGCAAAACTAAATCTTAAAAAATGACTTGAAACGCAGAGCTACTGGCATGTCGGGATGAATATTTTAAAAAAAGCAATCGACATTTTCTTGGGGCGATTATTATGATGGAATACCATTATCCGCTTTCCTCTACGAGCTAAAAGCAAAACAGGCTTATTGTTATGAATCATTACTTACTCAACTTTATTGAAATTGCCAAAGTACTTGAATTTAAAGACATACCTCATGCTTGGCCTCTATCTATTTTGAAAAAAATATATATATTTTTGCTCACATGATTTAAAACTACCCGGGTGGTAACTTCAGTAGAAAGTAATCTTTCCTTAGAGGCATCCGTATTGGAGAGCTGAGCTTTCGACCCTCTAGCGAATGCCATCATCAAATCAAACTAAATAGTCATGATATTCCACCTAATCAGGGAACAAAGGCAGAGAAGTAATGATTAAAGGACCCCCAGTAATTAGTTTTCCGGTTCAATGTCAGAAGGCATCCTTTGAATAATCTACCCCATTCAAGATGATTTCCATTCCTTTGTCCGTTTGTCACTTTGTCCTTCGAAGTTAAGTAACGGTTAGTACTTTTTTGTTCGGGATTTGTCTAATATTTTGTTAAACACTAAAATTTTGTTGATTAAAGAGAGTTGAGTAAATTTTAGTCAAGTTGAATAAACCTCACTGGTGGTTATGTAAAAATATACTTATTTTTGCGTAAGGTGTACTCAACTATGCCTAATATTTTACTCAATAAGTGGCTGTTGTTCCCTTTTTAAATCAACATTTTTAACACTGTGATTTCCCTTTTTAACATCCAACGTGAACCCGTTTAATTCTTTCCACTATATCTTGAGCATTCTTGAAAGCTATTTTCAAATTCGTATATTTATTTTATGTTTTTCCCACATGATCTGACCTTCCATTTTCACAGAGGCTGTCATTGATAACTGTGAGAGCTTTCCCTGTCAAAACGAAGGTGATTGTGTCAATCTACCAGCAACATCTTCCTACAAATGTGTCTGTACATCAGGATGGCGCGGACAAAATTGTCAACTGGGTGAGTAGAATGTAAGCACTGATGAAATGGTTTCCAATGCATTGACTTTCTGCTTGTTGCTTATGAAAATTTAACAAGACGACACAGGGAAATGCCACTCGCGACACTGAGAGACGGCATGATCTCCTACAAGTCGACGAAAGAAATATGTCCTGGTTGATAGGGGCAAAGAGCCAATACAAGTGATATTCTCAAGACGTCTAGCTGACGTCAAGTGATGTCAGTTACCACAACCAGAACATACATAATACAACATTAATGGTTTGTATTACCTCAGAACCAAGTGGATGAATCATTTATACTTCCCCGAATAAATCGAAATGCATTCCAGAAGCAGCGGTACCGTGACAAAGTTATTCCTCTCCATTCTGAGATCAAATGCTCTATATTTGAAATAATAAAATATTATTTCGTGTTTCTGCTAGGATATGATTTATATTGATTATCGAAAAAACATGTTCATATTTCTGCGTAATTTCTGATAACTTGACCCTTTTATTTCTAATAATAAATCATGATATTTTCTTTTCCATAGGCGATCAGAGAATTTGAATTTAATTTAGACAAAATAAAGCCCACACCCATTGAAGGGTTCATAATTCTGACTGTAATCTTCTTATGATGATATTTACTATGTAGTCCTTAGGAGTATTTTGTTAGGTTGAGTTTGCTACACTCTTTACTATCAAAGATGTTAAATTATCCAGGATTTACAACAGTTTATTAACAAGTGATCCGAGTATACCAGTGTCGCCTGACGTGTGACTCACCCAATTTTAACATTTTGCCCATCTCACAACTTGACCTCAGATGACCTTTGACTTAAAAATGCGGCCTCTGGCCTCATCAACATATTGATTCCCTATATTGCATCAATGATCCGAATTTAGTTGCAATTGCACTTAAACTTTTACAATGAACCGCACAAAACTTTGACGTAACTTTGACATCTGGACAGACAGGCAGGCAGACAGAATGGCTGTCTTGTTAGTGTCGCCATGAACATTCGTTAGAACAGTTGTCCCGGAAAGTTGCAAATTAAAAAGATTTCGCAGATGTAAATTGGCGGCGCTACATTACTTCGTTATAAATCTTCAGGCAATTGTCACAACACAGTAAAAATATATTGCACTGGTTTAAAAATCATTGCATTGGTCTTAAAATCTTTTCAAGATGATCAACCATTAACCCCGTCTTACTTATCTTAAACAGGTACATATAATTAAAAAAAAAACTTGGTCACCCACATATTTCATATTGCAATTGAATGCCCCGCAAATTGTGTAATCGATAAGGTACAATTACGGGCACGTGTACGTGTATGGTTAAGAAAGTTATCCTCGCGTGATTTTTTTCTGTATCATTTTACATAAACCGTTCTCAATCTTGGACGATTTACAGTGTTTGGTAGCAAATAGCACCCGGGGTATCAAATGTCGCTATAGTCGATCCAACCTTATATATCCCCATACCATTTGCGTGGAGGCACAAGAGCCAGAACTATAGAGGGACGAGCATATCAGGTTGGATCAACTATAACAAAATTTCCCAAAGGTCTACATGTATGACGTTATCATAAGATGGTCACAGGCAAAATTATGACCTCTCCAATGAGGACATTTTGCGGTCTTTATTACAAATTATCAGTAAACTATAAGTCTAGGGCTGAAGAGGAATATCAAAGTCAAATTCCAAATATGAACATCGGATAATAAGGAAACAATAACGTGCGAAATAATTTAAAGATAGCTAATTAGCGTGAACTAAGGACTTAAAGCAATAACTACACTTTTTTTAACGAGCGCTCCCAATTTTCAAAATTTGATATTTTTCACGGTTGTGTTGATAATTGTCTAGCAGACTATACCTGCGAACGACAATGCTTAAAAATGCGTATTTGTTATAAAAAAAGGCGATTTTGTAATTAGAATTAGGATCACCCATTGCACTTAACGGCAGAGCTTGAAATGTGAAGTTTATGTCCGTCCATGATGAAATAGTGCCACCTCAAGAAAATTAACTCTATTTGACTTTCCTGAACCGATGGAACAACTAATGGATGTGCGTTGACACCTACATTGTGCAATTTCACGGTTATTTCATAATGGAAGGACGTCTCCAGCAGCTGTTTAATTATTATCGGAGATCTCGGATATTAATTATTCTAATTACAAAATTCCTTCGTTTGCGACACATAGAGAGTATAATTCACAGGTATAATTTACTAGCCAATTACTAATACAACTATGCCAAAATCTCAAAATATTTGAAAAATTGGGGGCGCTCTTCAAAAAATGTGCTGTTATTGCTTTAATTAACAAGGTGAAGTTTGTTGACATTTAATTGGTGAAGTTCTTCCCTAAGAATGCGGATGTAACCTGAGACGAAATGACTCAAGTTGGCGAAATCAATTTCAGAGTCAGCATAATTATTAATCAAGTAAATCAAGTGCTGTAGCAAATTAGGGTATTGCCAATTTAGGAGTATTGTTTAGAATAAAATAATAATGTCGACAAAAATTAAAACTATCATCAAAGCATATAAGACATGGTTCCTGAAATCACATGACTTTGTCTTTTAACTGCATGCGATTAATTGTTTGTTGTATCTTGATTGCATCTTCCTTACTGCATGAAGAAGCGGACAACTGTGCAAGTAGCCCATGTATCAATGGCGCAACATGTCTTCCCTTTCCCGATCGATATGAGTGTGCATGCACGGACAATTGGTCAGGGACCAATTGTGAAATAGGTATGTATTCCTGTTCATTCATATTTGAACAGGAATAGGGTCCAATTACGGGCACGTGTACGTGTATGGTTACGCTCACAAAGTTATCCTCGCGTGATCATTTTACATAAACCGTTCTCAATCTTGGACGATTTACAGTGTTTGGTAGGAAATAGCACACGGGTATGAAATGTCGCTATAGTCGATCCAACCTTATATATCCCCATATCCCATTTGCGTGGAGGCACAAGAGCCGGTGTGAAAGTAATCATAGTCCGGCAGCGGGAGGTATAGTCCGGGCTCCATAGATGACAACGGAATAAAGCTTGAAACTAATGTTGCGTGAAGAGTCAGCTGAATCCATTGTCCGATTGTTCACCATTGTTCCCGGACTGTGAGCATGGAGGACTATATCTCCTGCCACACCGGAAATATAGAGAGATGAGCATATCAGGGTCGATCGACTATTACAAAATTTCCAAAGGTCTACTTATATGACGTTATCATAAGACGATCACAGTCAAAATTATGACCTCTCCAATGAGGACATTTTGCGGTCTTTATTACAAATTATTAGTAAACTATAAATCGGGGGCTGAAGAGAAATATCAAAGTCAAATTCCAAATATGAACATCGGATAATAAGGATGATTCCTGAAATTACATGACTTTGTCTTTTACCTGCATGCGATTAATTGCTTGTTGTATCTTGATTGCATCTTCCTTACTGCATGAAGAAGTGGACAACTGTGCTAGTAGCCCATGTATCAATGGAGCAACATGTCTTCCCTTTCCCGATCGATATGAGTGTGCATGCACGGACGATTGGTCAGGGACCAATTGTGAAATAGGTATGTATTCCTCTTCATTCATATTTGACGTTTTGGTGTACTGAACGTAACATCACGTCAAATATTCTCAAAGAGGCATCTTTTCCATAGATACTACGATATCGTTTTGCGACGACATACCACCAATGCATCCCTGCAGGTATTTATTATATTTGTCGAGTGCTATTGTCTCAGTGCTATTCAAAAGATGCTAGATTTGACGTCACATAACATTAGAGAGGCTAAGTGGCCATACGAGTTGCGTGATATTCATTTGTTCGATCGATTAATGAACAATATAAATCCATATTCCGTATAAGTACAAACCACGCACATGACAGCTAAACCTCCTAAGACGTTATAGAAAAGCTAACGTCTAAAGTATTTTTGATGTTTGTGTAAATGAGTGGTAATAAATTTTGTCCCGATTCTTCGGCAACTTTTAGAAAATGGATTTCTAACGTCATAATAGAGAATTGAGCAAATCCGAATAGATGCAAGCGAAATAATGAATTTTATTCTTGTTTCTGTTTGAATTTCAATCAGTTTCTTAGTATGGAATAACTTATAGCTGAGAAATACCCATGAACGTCAAATTTAAAATTTTGCCCAAGACGATCGCAAAACAGTTTGATAAATTATTTAATAATGGTTAAATAGAGGGAACGGGTCGAAGTTTGTTGACATTTAACTGGTGACGTTTTGGGTTTTTTTTAATCAGCCCAACCAAATTTTACCAAAAGTATAAACCATAAACAATGATTTCAATATGTTGAAGCACACATTTTGATATTTCAGAGTCAGCGTAATTACTATGCAGCGATGTGAAGCCAATGCGCTGGAGGATTGCCAGTTTATGGCTACTTTTGTTCAAAAGAAATTTAAAGCAAATATTGTAAAAACACTCAATATACGATTCTCCATAATAAGTGACTATCTTTTATTTAATGTCATTAATCGCTTGATTGTATCTTGATTGCATCTTGCTTATTGCATGAAGAGGTGGACAAATGTGCTAGTAGCCCATGTATGAATGGCGCAACATGTGCTTCCTTTCCTGATCGTTATGAATGTACGTGCACGGACAATTGGTCAGGGACCAATTGTGAAATAGGTATGTATGTTTCTATGCAGGGACATCCACTTTAAAAAGTAATAGTGTATCTTTTTTATTTACCTGCTGTAATGCGACGAAATACTTAAAACGTGAAATATAAGTAGAGAAATTAAAGCTAATCCCATAATCTTCGTCCAATATTGTGAAAACATTCAGTATACGATTCTCCACATTAAGTTACTTTATCTTTGATTGAATGTCATTAATCGCTGTTTGTATCTTGATTGCATCTTGCTTATTGCATGAAGAGGTGGACAAATGTGCTAGTAGCCCATGTATGAATGGCGCAACATGTGCTTCTTTTTCTGATCGTTATGAATGTACGTGCACGGACCAATGGACAGGGACCAATTGTGAATTAGGTGTGTATTACTGTTCATTTATATTTTGCCTATTAGCCAGGGTAGTAAAAAACACGTCAGATATTACTTAAGATACATTTTTTTCCAAAAATACGTCAATATTGTTTTACAATGAATTACGGGAGATGTACGAATACATATAATGATTCCAACTTTAGTACGACTACCGTGACACCCATCAGCTCGAGCCCCAGCAGAGCCACTATAACAAAATAAACCATTGGAAAAGGGAAATAAACCAGTGAACGAATGTTTATGCTCGGAAATTTGAACGACACTAAAAAGACAGTTTATTATCTATTGAGATTTCCTTCTAGACAGTCGGATATTGCTGTCATTAGCGAACCAATGTATATATCTTGTCCATCAACATTACAAAAGATGGCTCTTGATACATTCTTGAATTTTGTTTTACCATTTTAAGCACGCGTAGACAGGTATGGGCGCCGTAGCTGAACCCACATCTTTATAAAATTAAAATAATGTATCTCAAGCATGACAAGCATTTGTTGCATTATTAAAAGTTAATTCTATGTTTCATTACCATTCCAATGGGTACACGCATACTTTTTTAACCATTTATACAAGGTCAACATCTAAATTTTAACCATGTGTTACAATCAAACTATATAATAAATGACCCGGGTACCCATCTTAAAAAATACACTTTTGGCAAATTGTCAGACAAGGTAACAAAAATTAAGGTCAATTTTTGAAGGTGTTTCCTGTTTTCTATTTTCAAGAGTGACTATAGAAACTGATCCGAAATAAATATTTAGATGATAATTAATGATATCT
The DNA here is from genome assembly GCA_023653785.1 of Ophioderma brevispina. Lineage (NCBI taxonomy): Eukaryota > Metazoa > Echinodermata > Ophiuroidea > Amphilepidida > Ophiodermatidae > Ophioderma > Ophioderma brevispina. Next base: position 31,487 of record JAMKCH010027544.1, read on the forward strand.
TGTGTTATCATAAGCGTTCATTGATTTTATGCATATATAAATTTATTACGATCAACAATAAGTTACATTAATGATAAATCTTTGATTAATTGTTGATTAGATGCGGATGAATGTGCTAATGAGAACCCCTGTCAAAATGGTGGCACCTGCATTAATGTAGAAGGCAGCTATAACTGTTCTTGTCCGCAAGGCTGGCATGGTCACAACTGTGCACAAGGTATGATATGTGGAAACCAGCAATAGAAATGTTATTCATTATCATCTGTGTATATCTTCTGTGTAGGACGATGATATGATGATATGCGGAATCCAACAATGTAAATTACTTCCATCGTTGTCAACATAAGTTGTAAAGCAATGACATGTGGAACCCAGCAAAATAAATCGGTATGGGGATAACTGACTTCGTTGTTTATGGCATCACACTCACATCACATCATTATGCCTTTATAAATTTTAACTATGCTACACGAATTGAAAGGGAAAACAGGTGTAAAGAAATCAAAGCAAATTTATAAAACAATACAAAATTATTTGCTTGATCACAAAGATTTTAAAAAAGAAATTTGATTTATTATGAAGAGAAGAGAGAAAACAAATTTAAGGTAAAACTTACATCACAGTGATTATTAAGTATTAGCTTTTATTTTGCGATGTAACATGTTATATTTCATTAATGGCAAAGGTCATTGAAAGGTTCTTTTGTTTGTGTAATTTTTCTACGGCTAATGAGAGGGCTCATGCATTGGCATTGATTCAGGTGGGACTATTCAATATTATTGCGATTACGTTTCTTACAATTAGAGCTGAATGATTCATGGTTATCTTTAGCAAGATTATAACAGAAGTTTTGAATCCCGTTTTTAAAAATCGTTTTGAACGGGCAAGGTCCCTTTCTAAATGCAAAATCTCTTAATGCATTTTAATAGACATTAGAGTTGAAATGGTATGACACTTGTTTCACTCTTTTTCAGGCAGTAATAGTTTTATTTAGGAATCTCTTAAACCTTTGGGGTTTGTCGCTTATATCCGTTGCATTATGCCAAGTCAGTAGCAATTGTCATGCATGCTGATGATGTAACTTTTTGTAAACGGTGTTAGTTGAAAACATGGTCGTTGTGAAATGGTAGTTTCGATGCCATGGATGCCATACTGAGCCCGCAGCAACGGATATCAAGATGCTCTGCGGGCTCCAAAAATGTCACGATACTTCCTCTTAAAATCAAATAAATCCCCTTAAATCCACCGCACATACGACATTTCATAAATATCACACGTGTTAGCATTTACCTTCAAAACGTAGGCTATTTATGATAATGGTTTTAATACAGAATGTAATTGATCTTGTTTTTAATAATTACTTTAGATACTAAACACGTTTAAGAGGATATTAACTCACTTACAAACGCAAAACAGCCTTAATGATAGATATGACGCACACTCACTAACATGATTTTTATCATGAGAACTTGATCCTGAATTGACATGTATATTTCCCATTTTGTATGTTATTTACAGAGTGTGAGGATACGAACAAGAACTGTAATTTCTGGGCAGGTGTAGGCGAGTGTAAAGCCAACCCCCGTTACATGCTTATTTACTGTCAACGCAGTTGCGGTGTGTGCCAAGATTACGGTTAGTGTTCCCTCTTGCAATTAAGAGATAAAATGTCCTAAGTTTCCTGGTGACTGATGGCTTGTGAAGGTAAAATGGACAAGAGTGATTGGTATGTTAGTGGATTCATCTGATGCTTTGTTGAAAGTTTTTTCTTTACTTTCTTCACCAAATTAATTTCAAAAGAGATTAAGTGGGTTCATTTCAGTTTATCTGAAAATGGTTCTTTGCTGAACTCTACTTTAAAATAATCGACAAAAATAGCCAGAGCATTTCCGTATAATTTCATACAGGATTTAGTTATAACATACAGGTACATAATATAGTCGTCAAAACTGGCGTGCATTACTTTCAAGTAACATTTATGACACAATTTGCGTATCAAAAGAACCCTTTGAAACAGCGGCGCTCCCACGCGTGGCATGGTTAATGCTGAATGTCAATCAAAATCCCGAGTACTTTATGTAACTCGTTGATAACCCAATCTACTATATTCCCCATAGACGTAAGTGTGAAAATGCGTACACTTAATAGCTATTCTGAGAGTTTGTGTTTCAAATTTTCTGCCTAAATTAATTTCACCAAATGATCAACAATCATTAATAGATCAATTTGACCATAGTAGCTCATGAGTAATTCTGTTGGTTTTAATCGATATCCATAATGTTAAGGTGTGTAGAAATTGTAAAGGAAAGATTAAAGACACCAACACAGAATTCCATAAACTTGTTAGACTGCACAAGAAATTTCTTAAATTCAAATTAAAGCAGAGAAAAATAGTCAACTAACAGAGCTCAGCAGAAGTTGCTTGACAAACCTCTCCATTTTACAAAGCAGTTCTTCAACAATAACCACAATCGACAAATACCATTTCAAAATCCAGCAGCAGAGAAATATTTCGAAGAAATCCAGAAAGATAAGAGGGAACACAAATACCATCCTCTGAAGAATTTCCAACACAAAAGAAATAATTCAATTCCAAATCACTGAGCTTCAAAGAAGTGGACCATTAAAAGTGAAAAAACAAGAAGCTGTCCTGGCACCAGCGAGAAATTTTACCCTGTTTACAAGAAGTGTTCCAAAACTGCAGAGATCCTCCGTAAAGTGTTTGGCAATATTTGGAGAACCACTGCTGTTGTCCTAGAGTTAGAGAAACCGATCTGAACTCAAGGACGAAAAATAAACGATCACTCTCTATTCAGAACAATAACTTCGAAGGATCCCAGTGGAAATATTGGCATAGGTATCCTAGCTCAAAGGTTGATAACATATCTCTGTGGTAAGCATATGAGCACTCCTTTCAAACGGAATCCACGGGAATATTTCAACCTACATATAACACAGTCTTTAAGATGGATCCTACATGTAAGTAAAATGGAAAACAAATTATGACAAGTTGGTTGGACCTAAAGAACACCTGTCGGTCTCACACGACCTCATCCAGATTGCGCATGAGTGGTATTATATGTCCCAGAACATATCTGCACGTTTCTCTTCAACTATTACGACAACCATACTGAGTTTTCCTGAGTCATGGCCATGGAATGGACTATAGACTGGATGCAATGCCATATAGACGTATTCCAGGGATGTCTGTCATCACGCGGCCTTCATGGCAGTGTTCACCTTGTGTTTAGATCGTCTGGATATAATGAAAGATGTCGGATACCAGCTCACCTCGAATCAGTTGCTATATACGAAGGTGATCTAACTGTAATAGCTATGAGAGCTAAGATCCACAAGGATACCAAACACTTAACAACTCGGTTGAAGAATTCCTTGCATGGACCTGCACAATAAAGAAGTATGTATCCAATATGCAAATGTGAAGAGAGGGTCGTAACACCCACTGTTTCCTTATATCCCAAGCTGATTACCAGTGGGGAAGTAATAGCTTACATCCATGGTCCACCAGTCTGTTGTTTTGGAAACTCATCTATAGAGACCTACAATATGATGAACTAAGAATCCAAGTAACAAAGAAGCTAGAAGGTCTACTGGATGCGACAAGCAAAATTTATACCAATGATATCATGAAACTGTGAATGTTCAATAATAATACATTTGTGCCGCCATGACTTACGTGGGAGTTAACATAACTTCCTTAATTAGCATTGTGGAGAAAATGGAAGCTGCACAAGGTACCTCAAGCAATAAGACGGTATTAGCAGCAGAAACACAAACAACACCCCCCAAAAATACGTATAATCTACGTATGGTCTGGAGATAAAGAAGCAGACCACAGCAGTATATGCATTCAGTTGACAAAATACCATCTCAACAAGTACTCCTAAGATGAAACATACACACTCTGTACCGGGAAGTCCAAGAAATAAAGAAGCTTACACGGTGGAAATACTAATTTAGGTTAATCAACGCTATGTAATCACCATAACTGTACCCTGTTTCACAATTTGAATGACTGCAATCACACCCTTGTAAATGGAAAATATAACTACGAATATGATCAAACACTCAGCCTTAGCAGAAAGATCTGCTTCCTTTCATCGAAACGCAAACAGTCGTCTCCCAAGTGTCACAAACAAGGAACTATTTCCAATTATAAAATGCCAAACCAAGAAGAAAAACATATAAAAATTAACTTTTACTGCTACCAAGTACAACACCATCGCAAATGATGAGCCAATCCAATTGCCGAGAGTTCCTCATGAATGAAGGACATAACCAAATCGCATTCCTTCCACAAATTGCGAAACAACCATACATCATCATTGAGCACAACCTAATCAATGTCTGCGTGTGAAAGAAATACAAGTACAGTGCACTTTTAGCGAATGTGAAAACTGCTCATGGACCAACATTCACTATTTCCCCAATTATAGGAAGTCGGGCTTCGAAAACACGTCGCTGCCAAAATGTCCAGTAGCACTCAGCATACCAAAATGGAAAAGGAAAGAAAATGAAGACTCATGCAGGAAAGAAAGTCCTCGGAGGAAGTCAAATGCAATTTCGCTCAGCAGAAACCCCAGAGTTTTCGAGATGTTCTTATAAAGGTCTGGAAGCGATTGAGATAAGCAAGGCGATTGTGGCCACGCAAAAGCAGTTGAATTCGTCGATGCCTGGGCCAATGTCCAGGAACCCCTGGAGTTGGTTACCAGGTACTATTGACATCTACGTTGCCTTCGAAATTAACTCTACCAAGAGTACACATCTTAATACATAACACACAAATACTAAAAAAAAAATGTTAGGGACGATTAGTAATGCTATACCAGTTTGATAAGTAAGAAAGGTGAAAACATGAAAGGTTAAACGGCGCAAACCTCAGCTAGACCACGTGCTCTTGATGATTATCACGTGCCTTGGGGAGATCTTCAGAGAGCTCTTGGTGGCGCTATGCTTCAAAAACGTCTATGGGCATTTGTACACACTTTCACATGCTTGGTATGACTACGTACTGAGAGCAAAACTATAGAGGTCGCCAGTGCCGTTTTGTGAATAACGTAAACACCATTCGAACCTTTCAGGATTTGAAAGAACATCATAATCGCCAGCTTTCATAATTGCAATCCCCGGTTGCAATCCGATAGATATTTCGCGGTACAGGCTTTGAAATACTCTGTGAACCAGTGATGACGGTCCCATATAGGTCACACCAAATTAATATATAACAACAAAGTCAACTGATCAATGATGGGCACTAGTGTAGTTCACATGTTCTGATTGATAGCAGATTTTGCTCTCGACTTGATCCGACAGAATATTGAAACTTAAAATATTATTTGTAGGAGATGGATTATCAACATGCCTAGGATATTTATTTGTGATTTGTTTTTTATTGGGAAGTGAGGGAACATTCGGAATGCATATTACAAACCAGTAGGCCTGGAAAATTTTCTTACGATATTCCAAAGGATGTTACTGTTTAAATTGGAGAAAAGCCATCCATCCAATTGGACCTTTTTTCCAGATTATCTGACAATGGTCAACGTATTTGTTACGCATATCGATTGAGCTCCAGCACATCATACTCTTAAATTTGTGGTCATTTGAATAGGTTGAATGGCCTACATGTTTAGCAGATTTAACAGCATGAGACTTTCTTTGGGGTATTTGAAATAAAACGTCTTGAAAACAACTCCCATGAAAATTCAGGATCTGACCAGATGCGTTGGGAAGGAAGTCACGGCTCTGAGAAGGACAAGAATCGTCCGACTTTTTCAATGATGTTTAATGTTGCATAGCCTTAAATGTCAGTCCCAAGTAGGAGGCCATACATTATATTACTTGCTGTAATACAAAATTGCAGGTATATTTTGTTAAAACAGACAAAACTTGATTTGAAATAACTTGGTATTCTAGGTGGGCAAACATGAGCAGAGAATAATCTTTCCCTAAAGATTTCCGTAATGGAGAGCTGAGCTTTCGACACACTCTAGTGAATGCATCATCAGAGCAAACTAAACAGAAAACAGTAATGATGTTGTACCTTATATTCATCCAGGGAACGAAGGGAGAGAACAATATTAAATAATGATCAAAGGACACACAGTTATTAGGTTTCCGGTTCATTGAACGGGAGGCATCCTTTGAATAATTTACCACATTCAGGAGAAATTTCCACATCTCTGTCCCTATTGAAGTTGTTTGGAGTATATGCACAAAGCATCCACTAGTTTGCTTACAGTCCAATTAGTGTTCATGTACATAGTTTAGTCTTTGTCCCAGTTAATGTCATGTTGTGCACACATGCTCGGCGATGGATGATTTCTGTGTGTTACCAGTCCGAGTCGCCTTTTGGTGTTCATCGGGACCAAGTTAAACAAAGGTTTAAAACACCCGGTCAATAACGATAATAATTTTTCAACTTTTGGTCTTAAAAGTCTTCAATTCGTCACATGCGGATTAAATGGATGACCATTCACTATCTACCCAACCCCATTCACTATCTACCCAACCCCATTCACCCAACATGTTTTTTCTAAATCGACTGCGATTAACATATGCATGTATTTCTCTCTGTACGTTGGACGACGACATAATACCCTGCAAATTCGTTCGTCAAATTCCAGATTATTGTATTCCAATTATTAAATAGATTTTTTTTTGTACAAACTAAATCCAGAATTGCGTACCTGAATAAATTCTACCAAGTGGCTTGATTGGGATTTGAAACCAGTTAAACCAGAGACAAACAGTATAAAACCACTAGATAAAGTTTTCGTATTTAGACAGATGTTACGATTAATAAAAGAATTATGGTTTTCATAAGTAATGAGATGCTATAATAAAATCTCCTCTGGTTCCCAACCGAAATAATAAGCTGAACAAGACATTTTAATGACATAGCTGGAAGTTCACAGACACACTGACTTGGCCCAAAAAGGACAACAATATGAAATACGGCTGATTTATACTCCGATAAAGGTAAAATCGCTACTTAATACCTTCCTGAAGGAAGTACTTTGTTGGCAATGCTCTATTTCTTAACTTTTAACATTAGCCATGATGATATCAATCTTTCTGAAAAGTGACGATGATCACAAATGCTGTAACATCAGTAGGCGCAGAGCCAGGTATGGGCCACAGGGAAGGGCAACTGAACGTAACTGAATTTGGAACACTACCAAATACGGTAAACAATGTAAATACTAGATTAAAATGTAATAAATTGTATTCCTTTTCAATTTCATTAATCTAGTGTGTGAAGATATACACCGGAATTGTGTTTTGTGGGAGAGTATGGGAGAATGTAAAGCAAACCCATTCTTTATGTTGGCGAATTGTCATCAGAGCTGCGGAGTCTGTATTGACGGTAAGAAATAACAAAATGTAGAATTTATATAGCGTATTATACAACTAAGTCTCAAAGTGCTTCACTTTTATTCTGGTGTCACTAGGATATATATCACTTTTTTCACATATTGAAAATTTGCCAGCTAGTTATAACGGCGCACAGAATGACTACCCTTATCAGCTCCCCATTTACACCTGGGTGAAGTGAGACAAGCGAGATAAAGTGTCTTACCCTTAAGCAGTGGCGTAACGGGCCTGCCCGCTCTGAGGGGGAAAATTTCCCAGTCTTGGGAAATTTTCCCTTTTAGGGGGTCAAAAGGCCAATTTTTCCCGGTCAGAGGGCTAAAAAACGGCTGATTTAGCATGATTTTTGCAAATTTTTTTCCCGGCCAAAGTCGTCGGGGGGGGGGGCAACCTACCCCCCTGCCCCCGCCTGTTACGCCACTGCCCTTAAGGACATAAATACGTTGGTCATGATGGGGCTCGAACTCGCATCTTCAGCGGTCAAATGATAATGAATCCTGCCCTTTTCCACTGCTGCACCACACGTAAGCATATCCAAGAACCTACAACCGAACAATTTTCCCACGACCACCCGACGTAGGGTGATGACATTGAAATTGATTTATTGCCCAAGATCAAAATGAAAAAAAAAAAACTATAGTGTTCGGCAACGGATAGCACGATTCGTATCAAGAATGCTAACGTTTTAAAGCCAATACAAAAATCCATACCAATAATTACCAGTAATTTTAAATAAATGATATCCATATGTAGAAAATGGTTCTACACGCCGGCGACCGGTTAAATCGAGTGTTCACAACATTTCGACATACATCGGAAGACGCCAACCTTTCACACTCGCTTTATACGCAACGCGTACGTTTATGCATCTGGCGTGCAGAACATGTTTGAAAATCTATCGTCGACCGCCGTCTGCCGATGAAAAATAATAGTGTTTAAACACATGGGTCAGTCACAAGTGGACACTCGCGGCCCTCAGTAATAATGTATAAGAAGACCAACTGGATAGAGTCAGCTATGTATCATAGCTATCATATTTTGTATACCGACAAGGTTCTCATCACGTGGGGATGTTATGCGCAAATGCATAATCTTCCCAACACCTAACCACCGCGTGTTGCCATCTGCCATCAGATGGCAACACCTGATTTCGTATTCCTGCTTAGTTGATCGGATGTTCAATGTGCAAGTAGGGAAAATTATACAAATTTCCAGTACCTCTGAACTTTCTCAATTTTATGTCCAAAATTAATCGCATGAAGTGAGTGTTGAGATCACGTGAGGATGCAACACCCGAATCACTATTATGTGGGTAGCTTTTCATCAAGGCATTGCGCTTCATTTTTGGTAGACGTTTCATATAGAAGTCCCATTGATGCAAATGAGGTATTACAATTGATTCCGTCATGCGCTGTATGACCTTGCGCAGTAGTGCTTGACGGAATGAATGGCAATGCCTCATTTGCATCAATGTGACTTCTATATGAAACGTCTACCTTATTTGGTAGTTTGCTACAGTCCCTGTCAAGAATGTGCTATAGCGCCCTCTCATGGGGATCTCCTGCGCATCGGTTTTCCGCATATATTTTGCCTGTTTCTTAAATTTGCGCAGACGCCTCGCTCCGCTCCGGCGCCTTCGGCGATCCTGTCACGGCTGGTAGACAACATTTTGAGGCGAAGGTGGGCGAATTAAATTCACACTAATTTATGTGCAAAAAACATGTCTATCAAGTCTATATTATTTATGCACAATACTTACTGGATTACCTATACACAATACCTACTGGATGACATGTAAGTGCAAATAAGCATGATGTGCTAACTTTATTTCTCATAGGTTTGGTCCAGTTATTTGGTCAATGGTCATTGTCCACAGATTGAGAAGGCATTATAAACAATTTGAGAAACAGGACTTACCATAAAGCATGACCGGTTAAAATATACTCAGATTTGAGTACGATTTTATTGAACAGATGGGATTATTTCCTTCTTAGTTGGATATAGTTGTCAATCACTTTGCTGATTTTAAGTCTATTTGCTTGTGTACTCATTCGTCCCAGTTCCCCTTTCCCCTGTTGTTCTTAATTCTTATTTTGGCCTCAGTTCCCTAAACGTTGATATATCCTTCACTTTCTTGTGAATAATGAACGAGCATTGTCCTTACCTGTCCGGTATGTGTACTACACGTACATAATCCCCCTATAAGTATTCTGAATTTTAAAAAAATATTTCAAACGTAATTATGATTTCAACAGATGAGTGTGTGAGTCAACCATGTTTGAATGGAGGTAATTGTACAGATGGTGATAATTCCTACACATGTACCTGCGGTCCAGGGTTCGAAGGAGACAACTGTGAAATCGGTAAGTAGATTTTGGGTGGAATCGAATTAAAGGTTGGTGACCCAGTCGACAACGTTGCCCCCCCCCCACTTTATCAGAAGAAAGTTTAGAATTTTCTCATTACCTGTATGAAATTTTAGGCCCAGGAAATTTTTCCTTTTGATTTTATGACCAAAAACATCTCCAAATGTGGTATACCACATTTATTAACACACACAATGTCTTTTTTCCAATTTAGTACACATTTTGCTTCTACAATCCATATGGCTGGACCGATTTAACTCGAAATTTGTAATCAGATGTTTTTGGTGAAAAACCTTTAATCCAATTGACTATACTTAATCACCAGAGCATAAGATATTTAAAGTAATAATAATATTCCGGAGATATATAACATCCTGTGATATTCTTTATCATTTCAATTTGAATGTCATATAAAAGATATAGTTTAAAACTTCTTCACAGGTAATATTTTTTATGACCTTGTTATTCCAATGTTCTTGTTGCTATTTTAGGAAAAATAATTCCATTAATCTTTGATTTTTTTTTGTATTGAACGTTCTTTACTGCTGTTAATCCCATTTAAGACTTCTACCCTGAAAATTCTGAATATTTATATGATAAAATAATTTTGAAGCTGCAAACTTTGTATCCTCTATGTGTAAGTCCTGATATGCAATTGCATTTAGCATATAGCTCACGGATTATGAAAAAGCAGTGTTAAATGTTTGAAAATTAAACATTTCTTGTTCTAGGAGACAAGTTTATAATCTATTACGTATTTAGAATATACATTTTAAGATTATTTAGGGATATAGTGGGGTTTCAGGTTTAACAAATGAAGCAAGCGCCCTCATGGACTCGTTCAAACGTTATCATAAAGGCAATGAGTACAGTCCAGTGAAACCAGGGGGACGTCTAGATACAGACGTGTTTGTGGTGAATGTTTAAAAGTATACCAAAAATATGTTTAGAGATTGCCACTTCATGTTCTGTTTTAGAATGAGTTTAGTCGCCAAACACTTTTTAATGTTCACATAATGTAACCGATATGCATCATATACGATTGTTATCATCGCTCTCTTGTTGTCAACAGAAATGAATAATTATTACATCTCATAGTACTTGAAATGTCTTGTTTAATTCGTGGAAATTTAAAGCAGGTCATTGAGACATTACAGAGATAATAATGGTGTCTAAAATATGAGTTTTCCATTCCAAAGTTAGAAATACAGCCACAGCAAAGAGTACATTTCAACAGGCAAAGCCGTGTTTCAGTTTGTGACCATTCAGCCGTGCAAGCAATAACAACAGTGTTATAATGCATAAAACTATCGGAGCAAATTTCCATTGGAGAAAAGAAAATTAATGTTGTCTTATATATAAGGGGAAAACAAGGTATTACAAGCTTCATAAAAATAACATCAACGCAAGCGATTTTTATTGTACATAACTGTACAATATCCACGCACACTTCAGAGTATAACTTCAAATAAAAAGCTGGCGGAACACATGGTCATAGCTTCAGGTAGCCGAATTTACGCCGTGTGGATTCTCTAGTTGAGAATTATACTTTCATCTTCTATCTTGTTAGCGGAGACGTATTTACAATACCACAAATTCTAGACGTTAGTGTTTGATGCATTGGCCTCTACACATGGATAGCGAGTCTGAGTCGCCGATTGAAACAACAGGAAGTTGCTTCTTGCCTTAGCAATATGGCGGGAAATAATGCATCCGCAATGCATACACCTGGTGGTGCACATATTCCACACAGATGTTCTATTGTTATACAAAATTCCTTTAACTTGGACAATAAGGTGAAGCCACACGTGCAGGACAAAATGCAACTTCCTGTGGTTTCAGTCTGCGGCTATTCAATGGTGCGCCAGCCCGCTATCTATGTGTAGAGGTCAGTGGTTTGATGGGAGGACGTAAGACATATCCATTGCCCTTTTTGCTGGGTAGTACAAATGATTAGTTAACTAGTGTTAACAGTATAAATATAAATTATTTGGAAAGCAGTTATGATATTTTCTTCCACCTGTTTCTAGATATCGACGAATGCGTAAGTCAGCCATGCCAAAATGGAGGTACCTGTGTAGACGATGCCAATGGTTACAACTGTACCTGCACTGACATGTATGAAGGGGATAATTGCCAACAAAGTACGTATTCTTTTAGCAAACAACGTGGAGAGTGTTGCTGATTGAAACCTTAATTACACTTACTGTTCAAACCATACCCAATGATATTGTGGCAACTATCATGCTGCTATTACCACTGTCATTAGGTATGAAGGCAGATACTGTTAGTAAAAGAAATATACACTTTTCAGAAGGCTCAGAGACAGTATTGACAATTACAAACATGAAACCAACGGATACAAGGGCAAGGGTACACGCATCAGCAAATTAATACTAATACAATAATGCTCCGCATAGCACAGTGATAGCATTGAAAAGAGGTAACTTTCTTCCCAGACAATGTTTAAATAAAAAAAATGTCAAACGAAGACCGTATTCCGATAACAAAGTGCCTCGGATGCTATTTTTTATTTTCCACTCCAGTGACGTCCAACGAATTCAACCTACAGATATCGACAGTTAAGGCACTGATTCCAAATTCTCTCCGTATACTAATCAAACAATGCCCAAAGTTAGTATTGCTTGTCCTAACCCTTTCTCTTGTGACGCTAATTCTTAATATTAAACGGTACAGGCTAAACAGCTGATACCAACGTAGTACGTATTCCCAGTCAAGAAAGGCCTTGTAGCAATGGTTCCTAACGAACTTTTTGAGACATACATGAGAGCGCATAATGCATACATCGTATATTAATTAAAGAGAATCGTAAGACAACGGATTTAGAGGTTTATATTTTGTTGAAATTGCAGGGAAAACAAGAACAAATATTACATATTTCCATACAAGTACTCTTTTCTTGGTGCTACCACTTCCCTCAATCAACCTTATACCTAACGCAAAAACTTGAATAGTGCTTTCAGTTAAATCTCAAGTTGCCAGAGCTGCCATTTTTTTTATTGATAGGCTTAAATATCTGAAAACCTTCAAACCATCAAAGCAACCAAAGGCATCGTATAACAAGAATAGACTTTTAAAAGACAACCATCGCTTAGCGATGATGTAGTACTTAATATGTTAGTGTAAATACTTGAGATCAAAGGAAACCCTCTCATATTAGAGGGATTATATAACCACAGTATATATTTCAGGAATCAACCATACTCATGCATCAACCTTTAATTTTGAAATACACCCAAAGACCTTTATTTTTTGCAGTCCCTGTCACCGAATGCCCCTGGATTTGGAAACACCATAGGTGAGTGCCCCGGGCACTTTCACACTGTACTTTTGCCAATTTGCCCCAATTTCCCAGAAATAAGCCTGTCACCTGTTCATCATTCATTCACAAAATATCTCGTGAAAGTGTTAGTATTTCATTTTGTGTTTAATCTATACAATCTGAGCTGGGTTATTTCTTGGTAAAAGAATAAGTGAACAAATATTTCAGTCAACTACAGTTGTCTCAAGGATTTCCTTGTTATGGGTGTTCAGCAAAGTGGAACATTGTGGGTAGTTTATCCATCAAATAGATAAATATTTTATCCACAGCCCATTGTACAGAGATTACAAAATTCAAACTTACAGGAAACAGGTTTTAAAACAACGCTTGTGTATCTGGGCATTGTACACATAATGGTACTCTCAAGACATGGGTCAGATCATCCATTACATTGTCAATGAACTGAGAAGTTAATCCACTGTGATGGGTTAGGCTGTATCAAATCAAAAAGCTTTTGTTTCTAGATGCTTAGGAAATGTAAATGAATTTCCTAGTAGGCATATACCATGTCCTTATTCTTAAAATAATGGGAACCAGAGGACTTTGTAATGCTACAATGAGAACCCAACCAACTCTGTGCATGACTGTGATATTTTGCCAATCATTTGCTTGCTGCACATATGCAGTGTAACTTGCAATGTTGTGGCTTTTACCACTCAGACTGATACCATCTCGATGGAAAAATCCATTCAGGCAGTTTGATTTTTAGATAATGTGTAAAAAGTGCTAGGTGGTATAACACGGTGCGGTTATTTCAGACAATATGGCTTGTACTGCTCAGATGCCTAAAAACATGTTAAACTTTTATATGTTCAATTCAATGCTTTGACTGAAACTTCAGAGTTGTTTTCAAATGTGATGCGATCAAGCAAAATGAGTCTGAAATCGGTCAGATTCAATATTTACTTTTTCCATGTAACTGTATGCACCATTTAAAAAATGCTACATTTTGCTGAACCCCCCGTTGAAATTGACCAATTAATTCCAAAGATATAATCAGTTGAAGGGTGGCAAAATCAATAGAAAACAAAAGAATTTTCCTTTGTTTGGCTTATATCAAATCAATATTTGCGACCTCTCAACTGCACTAGTGCTCTCAAAAGACATTGCTTATCGCATCCCCTATGACGCCTGTAGAGTTTCAAAATGTAATGTAAATAATTGTGTATATAATTTAAACATGATTTTAGAAAGCATAGCTTAACATGCTCAGTTGGGTACTACGGCGAATAACCAAACACATCATCTATGTGACGCATGTTGTTGCCTCTGTGTACTTCAATAAAACGTTTGAGGGATGGTGCTTCGTGGCAGCAGTGTTCGAGTCAAAAAGAAGCACTAAAAATTGTCAGTAGAAACTTAACTATTTCCATACGTATTCTAGTGTTTGTAATGCTGAGACTAAGACTTGAAAATTAAGACCTAAGAGCTGTTAAAATAAACATTGTATAATGACCAATCTGAAAACTAAGACCTAACACCTGTAAAACTAAGACCTAAGCCATGAAAACTAAGACCCAAAGACCTGCAAATATAAGACCCTGTGATATATCCTTCTTTTAGGATGGCACTTTAGGTTGTGGATTCGCATAAGATCGGTGTGGCTCCAGATTGCACAATCATTCATTTTCTAAGCTGGTGTGATTTGGAAGTTGTCATTGGTTGACACCACAATGAATATGGAGAGCGTGGCCTAACGGTTAGGGTGCTTGCCTGTGGCGCAAATCTATCAAAATCCCGGGTTCGAATCCCGGTGGGATCACTTGCAGGGATGCTCAATTCTGGATTTAATCTGTATACGAGCTATTGATTAAATACAGAATACCGCTCTCCTCCATGGTTCACTTGGAATTGGGCAAATGAATCATGAAAGCATCCCGTCCTTCGGAGAGGACGTTAAGCCGTCGGTCCCGTATACAGAGAGTCACAACTGTACATGTACATCGCAGTCAGTGTCGAATAAGAGTAAGGTGTAAACCCCTGTTCCCAATCCGCCCCAGTCTAAAAAAGTGGGCCATGTTAGGAGCGTCTGTATCGTGGATACACGCGGCCCCGGATCAGCTTACTCAGTTGAATAAATCCTGACACCACCACAAGCCATTACTAATGACATGTGGACACGCGAAGAAGAAGAATCACAATGAATAGGTCCTCATTTCAATGACTATTTGAGTCTTGATTACTCTGTGATCTGATCCCAAGTCATTATTAAACTACATGTACAATGTAAAAAAAAACCCAAAAAAATATTGTACTTGGTCAATTAAATAGGTAGGTTAAACACTTGTTTCACCACCCACATCAGTTAAGCAGTTTAAATTTATGGTAAGCAATTACAAGCCAGCTTATTATTATAATTTAAAGAGGTGATTATTAACAATGATTACAAAAACAAAATCTGATCCACTGGATGTGTCCGTTATGATACTTTGACAAAGTGTTATGATGCTACACAGTGATAGCACTGTTCCATAGGCCTTAATTTTACAGGTCTTACATTTTGGTTTTACAGGTTTTGAGTTTTATTGTATTAACACTGGGTCTTAGTTTTAAAGGCTTTTGGTCTTGGTCTTAGTTTGACAGACACCCGCGCGTTTTATTTGGAGAACGCTTCTTAAAGGGCGTTTGCACAGGAGCTCGATGTTAACTTAGCCAGACCTCTCTTCCAGAACACCCCAAGCATGCAGAGAATAGAACAAAAATCACCTGCAGAAATACTTGAAATGTTCAGGTGAAGGTGCATGTATTGTATTCTCCATATATTTGAATGATTTGAAGATAAACAAAATTCCATTCAGCATAATTTACTTTTCGTGGAAGGACCCCAGACAGAGATAACAATATTTCATGCAACCGCTGTTACTGCTATAATAGACCAGTTAACAGCAATGTTTGTAAACATGTTAGGGCCTGGTATCTTGAAATAGGTCGGCCTGACTGTTACACACTGGGCAGTTGTATCTGTTAGAGTTTTAATACTATGGGCCATAACGATTCGCAGGAATGGATTCGCAGGCATCAGGCATCAAAAGAAGTGACGTAGGATGTTAACTGGTCTATACCCAGGCGTGCCAAAGTAACCCAATTACTGGGCCCTTAATGACATTTTGCTCGTACAGCATTCCAACTGCCACTGTAGTAATGCTGATAATTCCAATTATATAGGGGCCAATTAAGACAGCTCCAGAATTCTATCCCAATGGTGTTTTATTATCACAAATAGCCAAATACAAAACCTTATTAAAAACTCAAAAGCAAATATTTACAACTGCGTAATTACTTACTTGCGGATAGCGTGCACTTGAAAATACACTGAAAGGTTAAGAGCACCATTACACCATATGACGTATTGAAGAGGCATTGTTTTGCCCATTGATTTGATGAAATCGGATAACGTTCAGCAACATCCAAGGATAAAAAAATGTGTAAGAAGTTGTAAAACGAGTGGCCACTTAAGCTCTTAAAATAATGACTAAAGACGTTAAATAATGAATGCTTCCAAGTAATATCTTTTATGTTGTTTTCAGGAGTAACTCCATGCAGTAGTAATCCGTGTTTGAACTCTGGGACATGTAATAACGCCGGCACCAAATACATATGTACTTGTCCTCCAGGTTTTACTGGAGATCAATGTCAAACTGGTAAGCTATGCAAATAAGTCATATAGACATCAAATATGCAAATGGTATAACAATCTCAGACGGTATATTCCACTCTTTAACCTAATTGATATTTCAAGTGTATAAGATTTTAGTTTTTCGGAAGCTTTTCGTGTGAGCTTTCGTGTGAACAAAAATTGAACAAGAATGGCAGTTTGGGTTAATGGATTACCATTACCCAATAAGTACACAAATGATAATAGAGCTCATGTAGATGAGACCGAAGAAATTCGGTGGTATGAAGAAATATTTGGTTGGACGTCATAAAATGCACACCGTTTTTTCAATATTTGAAACCAATTTACAACAAGAAATCTTTAAGAACTAGTGGCTCGAGGTACCTTGCGGTACTAATACTTGAATTTCTTATAATTAATGACTAAAAGATAAAAATGGCAAAAAATGAGGCAACCATTACCAGACTACTTAAGGTTATAAACTTGGGTTATAAAAATGGCGGGAAGTCATAGTTTTGATGATTTTCTTCAAAATTGTAAAATTTATCAAATAATTTCCCAATGTTTTAAAATTCCCTGCATCGTTACCTTTCTAGTAATATGTATTTTTTATGTTCAAGACCAATATTGACCAAGTCATGACAGGAAATATTTCTACCCATTGTAATAAACCCTCATGGTGTAAGCGCCAAGATGCATTTAGCGTTTTCCCGTAAGCGTAATATATGAGATGGAATGGAAAATACCAGAATATTACAGAAAACAGAAAACAAATATTTGATTCAAAGACGATCTGGTTTATTAGATAATAAGCTTTTCCACACCATTTTGGGTAGAATTTGCGGACTTTTGGCATATAAGTTGATATAAATTTGGAGTGTATGCGACTATTACATGTGTCTATAGTAGATTTCAAAATGAATGAGACCTCATTAAAAGTTTTAGGTCTGTCCATATCAATGTACAGTAATATAGCTAATGTTGACCTAATAATACTATTAGTTATTAGTGCTGCAGCATCAGGTGAAAAAGGGCCTTAGATTTCTACCTACCAGGGCCGGAATAATAACATTTGCTATCATAGCTAAAATTGATCATTGGGTTGTGTAGTTCATGAAAATACGTGAGGACAAAAATAAAAGTGATGGCAATTTGCATAAACCAACATTTTCGAAAATGGCCGCCATTTCACAGGTAATAGCACTACTACGGTGACTTAGTGTCGGAATGTATATTGTCTGGGTCAAGCGGTTCAATATACAATTGCTAGAATTGTCTGAGTCATGGAATTATATATACACGGCTATTTTTCAAGATGGCCCACATCTCGTCAAAGAAAACCTTATAATTCTTATTATATAACCTAAGAAGATGATTTTGGTGTAAAATGAGTGCTTTCTGGGTCAAGGAGTTCAATAAAACTATTCTCAAAACTGTGGGATGAATATAAAAGTGATGTTTATTTGCATTTGTCACTTTTTTCCAAGATAGCCCAATATTTTAAATACAAGTACCCAAGAGTGTTAACTTACTGCAATGTCAGGCTTAATGTGGCAAAGTGATAAAATTTATTAACCCAGATGCTTGATAATTAATATCAACACAGAATTCTCAGTAACTCCTCCTTAGAACTTCCTAACTGCGCTTTATGACCCTATAAACGAAAACCCAAAACATTGACTACCAATAGATGTGCACGTGACCATGACCATTCAATTATTCGAAATTCGGGCCATTTTACTCTTGACATATCTGAAACAAACAAATAATAGTTTCTATTAAAGTAATACCGGCCTAAATATCAAAATTCCCATGCAATTCCAGATATATGTTTTGGGTGAATACATATCACTGTAAAAATACCAGGAGTAAAAAGGGGATCGCTCTGTAAAAAGAGTAAAATCTTAATCGGAATGGGGTAAATTTCACTCCATTTTGAGTTAGTTTTCAATCCATTTCGAGTAGCTTTTACTCTTTTTACAGGGCGATCCCCTTTTTACTCCATATGGAGTAATTTTTTACAGTGTAGAGAATAGTCAAGGTGTCACATTTTGGGTGTCACATTGGTAGTCCATGAATAACATGACTCACGACTCATCTGACAGTTTTGAGAATATTGCTGTTGAAATCCTTGACCTAAAAACATCCACTTTGTCACCAAAATCGTCATCTTATGTGCTGTATATCATGAGGTATAAAGGATTTTGCCTTTTATATGTTGACCATCGTGGAAAATAGTGACGCATGAAAACTTCCATTACTCTTATATTCATCTGACAGTTTTGTAAATAGTTTAATTGACCTCCGTGACCCTGGAAATCATTAATTTGACACCACAATCATCTTCATAGGCTATATAATAAGAAATGTAAGGTTTGTGTCAATAAAATGTCAGCCATCTTGGAAAATAACGGCACATGCAATATTTTATAGTTTTGGGAATAGTTTTATTGAACTCCTTGACCCAGAAAAAAACATTTTCTACACCAAAATTGTCTTCTTAAGTGTTTTTGGCTTTAAGATGTCTTCCGTTTTGGAAAATGGTGTCGTATGCAAATTGCTACCACTTTTAATTTTGTCATCACCCGTTTTCATGAACTCCACATCCCTACGGTCAATTTCAGCTATGATGACAAATGTTATTATTCCGGCCCCGGTACCACTCTCCTAAACTGGTTGGTGCTGCAGCACTATATCCCCTGTTTGTTCACGCAATACGGAAAAATATCTATGGTTTGTTCCAATATCACATGAGGCGATAGCCGAATGTGATATTGGAAACAAACCATAGATATTTTTCCGTATTGCGTGAGAAAAAACAGGAGGTAACGAATTTATCATTTAGTAGAAAGCTAAAGTAGATTAGATTAAATTTTATTTAAATCTGAATTAGCACAGCCACAGAATCGATCAGAAAGAGTGACAGTAGGCCTAGTATAGACTAGGCCTGTATGGAGGCCTACAAAGTAAAAAAAAAATAAATAACATGTTGGTTGGACTAAACTGCACAGCAACATTCAGTCATCATAGTCCTGCTATGTACAGTTTAGCTGCCATTCCCAATGCTCAACAAGGCAGTCCTAGACCAAGATGTCATGGACACAGTAGTCTACAATATGATGCAGCCAGTTGAATTCTGCAGCCAGTGCAGTGTGCCACTGTAGTAGGCTACAGGAAAAGCCCTAACTTACCTCTTTGAAAGACATCACATTGGTCACTATTCGGCAATATCGTGTTAGACGACCCACTTTTTTCCCGCCAAAACATTCATGTACAAAAGTATAGGCTTTATTCCGTTGAAATGTATTGGCGGGAGAAGAGTGAGTCGTGGAACACGATAATGCCCACTATTCCTCCAAAACTCACTGGGGAACTTAAAAAATGTTTTTGTACATGAAAAACATAGGGAAAACGTATCAAGTAGAAATATTTTGTTTGGGATTGCCAGCAGCAGTCACACCATTGTGTTGAACAAAAAAGGCCATATTGGATTGTGCTCTTCAGAGGGTGCTGGACCAAAACAGTCTCTTCTGCAGAGGCGCAAGATCATTACATATATAGATTTGAATGCATGTAAAGCAGGGGGACTTGATACTTGGTGTAAGTATTACGTAATACGGGCTCATATCCAGTGAGTAATGAAAAATTACTCTGGTAAATACGGGAAAATATTAATTGGGACATTAACCAATCAGCATGCACCAATCATGTCTACAAAATGATAAATTCTTATATTAATAGACACATAACACAAATAAGTTTTTTTTTTGCTCTCCACTCTTGTATTATGAGATTAGCGTAAAGCGGATTATGAGTTCCTTGACATCCCGGCAAAGTCTTTTATCATTAACGGACCCACTGTAGAACTGAATTCATCAGTTTCCAGGTAGCCGATTCTGTGCAGTAACTTTGCACGATGGCCACAATATGTTTTGTAATGGAAACAAAGGCCAACTCCCATATTCCACATGGAAATATGCAAGAACTCTCACTTAATTTGAACTCTATAATCAAAATGTACGCATATGTAGACTGGCTTTCTCCTTATCCAAGATTCACTGCTTCAATATTCTTTGTACATTTGTATGCAGCTTTCTTGTCATTTACAAGTTAAAATTAAGTTAGCTTGTATTATCATTTTCCTCTTCTGTGTCTTTTTGCGACCATAAATGAAACGTCATAATGATAGGAAGGCGAAAACGAAACGTTGTATTGATAGGAAGGTGCAAGTGTATTACAATCCCATAAATTTGGTTATTTCCTTTGCATTTTAATATTAATTGGGTGGATTAATTGGTAATTATTTGCATTATGAAAATCTTTCAATGCAAGGGATTTCCAAGGTTGCTTCCGAGTGTATCTGCGATCGCATATTTTTATGAAAACTAAGAGCAGCTCTCATATAAAACACATTCCTACATGAGGCAGGACTTCAATGTTCTGAATTACATGTTGTTTTATGTATAGGCACCCTCTTAAAAACAAAACAAAAATAGGTATTTTTGGAAACTGATCGGGAATGAAAAGCGGAGTTCTTTCACGCAGGAGGTAAGCCTATATAGTGTTGTGCATTAAAGGTGGCTGGGTTCGATTTCCATTTGAGCCATTATCGTACGTATTTTTAGTGCAATTGCATAACTGGAGTTAACAGCAAGAGACTCATTGACAAGTTGCTATCACCCAGAAAGCTAATTACGTCCCTGCTGAAGCTGGTCCTTGGTCTGATAGCAAGAATATGGGCAGGAAGAGAATTCATAATCGGGCCGTATAAAATCATCCTTGAAGGTTGGAAACGTTTTGGGGACTTCCACTGCCAGGTCAAGAGATCTCACTGACCGTCTCAGCCTGGAGTTATGAACAGCTGAATATGATGATCTTCATACTAATTTGTTGGTAATATATACGATTGCCTCTATTTTGGATGGAGTCAAGCTGAGCTAGTAGTGAGATAGGAGTTACACCTATCAAGGCACTTCTAGCTTTGGTTTCCGACACCCTGTATTTACAATCGGATTTCTTCTCAAGTTTTTCCTTGATGCTCTTTCGGCGTCCCTTAAATTTAATGCATTTGCAAAAATGTGTTCTGCCTGACCCACTAAAGAATGTTATAAAAAAAATAAACAAATATAAATAAAATGGGTGAGCAAAGATGCAATCAAACCCAACCTTCCGAAACTCTTTAAGTATGTAAGGAATAACAGCAGACGATTCTAGTGTTTATAGTTGATGGCTTCCCACCTAAAGAACTGCTATTAAGCCCTGGAACTCTCATAATGTGATCTGCGTAAGTGTAAGCTGTACCACTGTTTTCTTATGAAGTGAGCCCTCACTTGTATTTTAATGAAAATGATAACAGTGAGGTAGAGTAATTTCAAAGGCACGCGATTCATATACATGGCTTCATGCAGAAAATGATGGATTTCATTGGAACGGTACGAACAAGCTCTTATTAAGAACAACTAACCTTTGTTAAGATAATTCGAATATGTATTGTGTCAAGTATGACGTTGGATTATATAGGGCCTATGGAAGCAGGACATATTTGAACGTTAATGATATGGACCAACTTCCCATTGTATAATCTTAGTTGTAGATTTTTGAAGCTATAAATTTCCACCGAAAATTACGTACTTGATTTGTTTTTATTCCAAGCCGCAGAAGTTATTCGCACGATGACCGCAATTGCTACGAGAAATGGCAATGTATAAAGACAATGTTTTCTTTATTGCAGACATAGATGAGTGCGCCAGCAACCCATGTTTACACGATGGTACCTGTGAAGATCAACCAAACGGTTTCCTTTGTCACTGTGTTCAGGAGTGGACAGGTCCTACTTGTGAAATCGGTAAATATCTGAAGTATAGCACTATATTATTAATGAAGATTGATGAAATACCTGCGCACTATCTGACATCAAAGTGAGGTCAGTGTCTGTAAAATGTCCATTGCAAACAACCACTGATGCATAGAACTAATTCTGCCGACTGCCGTAAATCGTATTGGCCATCTCATTGGAAAATCAGCATGCGCACACAAGCTCATGTGATTGGGCAACATTGACATATTCTCCAATGTTTGGCTAACGTCAGATATTCTCCAGCTGACTTGATATACCTGATAGCCTCAAAATACGAGAATTAGTGTACAGAAATGAACCTATTTCTTTGACTTTTAAGCTTCATGCGTTTTGCCATTCCAAATTCTAGATTGTAGGCAGTATAAAAATGTGAACAAATCAAACTTTTATGGTTTATTTAAAGCGACATTATTTTTCTTACAATTGATATTTGAAAAGATGTGTGAAAAGAATGATTTTGTATTGGAAGTACCACGGTTTTATTCGATTAAATTCTTCGGATCGGAATTTGAACACAGTTTAAGAATGCATAGCGCCATCGCGTGATGTTGCTTTTGGTCTCGTTTCTACTTTTATCGCACAAAGTTCACACGTATGTACCGTGTGTCCCCAAAAAATTGGTGGTAGGCGCCATAAGTTTTGAACAAAAGCATGTGACTACTTATTCTTTGTTGTAAGGTAAGATGGGACTGTTAGCTAATGTTTCTGAAAAAGTTCATAAAGGTAGAGTCAATATTTTTTAAGATATGACCCCAGAAATCAAGTAACCTGTAGGAACCATTTAACCAAACTGAGGCGCTATTAACTACAAATACGGCACTGTACGTTTTGCGCCCAGAACCACCAATATGAATCCTGAGATGAATCTCTAAGTCCAACCACCATTTTTCTTTTTAAAGACAGCTACTGCAAGAGATATTAACATATGCCTTTTCCATTGGCAATAACAGCTAAAAACATGCACTTAAAAGATCGAATTAGGAATGTCTGATCAACAAACCCTTCGTAGGCCTATTGTCCAAATAAGACAGCATTGGATTTAGCAAATCATTCATCATCGTTTTGTGACGGCACACAAAGAGTTATCGCAAACCAAATTAATGTACTGATGTTGTTATTGTGGGCCGCCAGCTATAGCTGGCAGGACCACTTAGCAATCCGTTGTGCGTGTGTATGTATGTGTGTATGTGTGTGTGTGTGTGTTTGTATGGATGTGTGTGTCAAAAATTGTTAAGTTTTTTCATGGGGCGGCCCACAGCTTATATTCTTTGAATATAGCGAGCGCGAAAGCCGAGAACCGCGAAATTCTAGTTTTGTTTTGTGTTGAAACATAGGTTTTACTTTCATAAAGTTGAGAATGTAACATTTTTTTCAGTAACAAGCAAGTTGCAGCCAACGCATTTATCATTTTATGTAATGTGGAGTTTGTCTATGACTTAGTCATAGTTTTATATCGTCTTGAAAAATATTTATCACCAATAAATTAATGTTTTATCATTATCAGTAAGTAATAATTATGTAAATGCAGTCATTTGACCCAGTAGAAGTTGTTCTGCAAGAAATATGGGCAAGTAAATGTTGATTGCAATCAATATTGTATTTACCATTCTGTTCTTCATTTCCAGTCTTGTGGTTACCAGCTCCTCATTTTTGCTAAAATGGGTTCTGCGGGTTACTTGATTGTTGGGGTCATATCTTAAAAACTATTGACTCTACCTTTATGAACTTTTCAGGGATATTAGCTAACAGTCCCATCTTACTTTAAAACAAAGAGTGAGTAGTCGCGTGCTTTTGTCAAAATTTATGGCGCCTGCCACCAAGTGTTGCGTTTTTTTTGTGACACACGGTATATCACACATATCCATCCAATAATAAGCGTCCGTGTCGGGCTTTGTAGAAGACTAAACCAAATCCTTTGGAATGATTAGAAAATGTCTTGAGGGCGCACTTCCACTTCATCATATACCGGAAAAATGTGCTGGAAATCATCACGAGCTAAAAATGGTGAACAGCCGGCTGTTTACTGTTTTAAAACCATCTTTGACTTGACATGGCTCCTTATTTTAGCTTAAAATCTTTCGTATACATGCAAGCTTAAGATCTTTTATTCCTAAAATCATAAATGTCACGAATTCATGTATTTACCGTAGTAGGCTTTGACAACCTCTTGTATTTTTTTTTTTTTATACTGTCAATCAGATTTTGATGAATGCAACAGTAACCCGTGTCAAAATGGCGCCACATGTTTCCATGGTGTCGGATTAAATCTCTTCGTGTGTACATGTCCGGAAGGCTGGATGGGTAACCTATGTGAGATGGGTAAGCGAATACAGTGGACCATGAGTCAGTGTAGAACCTGCATGTGCAGTCTGGTCCAATTACACGAAGTTCAGGAAATGCATGGTCGGGAATTTCGGGTCCCTGGGTTTCTTATGTATCGTTATTCCCTACCTCGAGTAGCATATGTTTCCGTATTTCTTTATTGCCTTGGTTTAATGACACTTTAGGGGAAGAAGTAATATTAAAGTGACCTGACAAGTTAGGTTCAATATGTTCTATTACGTTAATGAAATTATTACTAACCCCTTTAAAAAGTCTGATATTACCTATTTGGCCTTAAAGAAAAATGGTAACGATTTCAGCATGCCAAGGTATAAATTTATGTTTGAGTTTTAACCCCGTGATTGTGATGGTAGATTTAGAAGTCTCTCTACCATCGTTTACCTTTCAAGAAATGAAAAATACATTTGTGTCTCATAATCCGCCGCGAGAGTAACATATTTCAAGATAATATTTTGGATACGTCTAGTCTGAAAACAAAGTTTGACCTTCACTACAATGTATAAGTGGACATAGGTACCATAACATCTATAGAACCCGTCCATTTATAGGAAAAATAAGGACGTTTCAGCTGACTTACTTCTACATATAAATTAATAGATTAGAAAATCGACTACGGTACATTAATGTTACGTTGCCGGCTTAAAATAGTAGCATGGGTGTCCAGCCAAGTAGAGATAAATAAGCCCGGAAAGGAAACCGTGTATGTGTTCGGATAACTATAGTCCATCCAGATGGACCCTCGTTCTCCCACTGACCTAGGCCCCCGCTATAGCCACCGAGCGCGTCTCGCGCTCCGCGCTCAGTGGCTCAGGCACAGGGGGGATGGACACAGGGAGGAACGAGGGTCCTTCTAGATGGACTAGATAACTACAGCTTCCAATGGTACTACTTATATCAAATTTAATACTTTTTCTCCAATTTTACCTATTTTTGCAGAGATTAATGAATGCGATAGTTCACCTTGTAAAAATGACGGCATGTGTATCGATAGATTCAACGGCTACGACTGCACATGTCTACCGGGATGGCATGGGGTTAATTGCGAAATTGGTACGTAATCTACTACCTACATTAGACGTTCATTCAAATAATAATTCAAATAAAGTAAAAAGATATTCTTTTATTTTTTTTATTGTACTCAATATATCTCAATCTTGGTCGTTATGTATCCAGTAAAAGTAGTGTTCTGAAAGTTGATTGGTAGGCCTGTAAAAAATCACCTGGATTGTACCCCAGATTGCACTCGGGTTTGTATGAGGATGTGCGCCCTCAGTTTTACTGGATAAGTACCTTGATTTTGCGCTTACATGATAAATGAGGGCGCTCACCTTGCATCTACTATTCTTTGAAAAACACTGAGCTGACCCTCAGGCCTTGTCAGAAATGTCAGGCTTAACGCTTCCGACAAAAGCGAAAGTGTTGATTAAAGCCTCAAGATCTCATCAATCAACTGGAGTTAAAATGTAGATAAAGTTTTTAACACCTCTGTATCCCAAGATTTTTTTGTATAAATACATAAGAGTGTGGATTTAAGATCCAAGAAAATTATCTCTAAAGATCACCTCTATTTTTGTTCTTTTTCCATCAAGGTAAGATATAACTATTGGTTCTTAACGGGTTAGGTCTGCATCGTTTCAAAGTTGGGGTGAAAAGTTGGGCTTACAATGGGAAAAAAACAATGTTTTAAAGTGTGAGCTTAGATATGCAACGTGCGTGCTGATATATAAAGGTAAAAATGATTCAAATAGCACACACACACACCCCACACACACTGCCAATATATTACTTTCGACTGCCCTCGAATTGAATCATGACTTCAGAACGACATCACTTGGCAAGAACTACCAAATCTAAATTTGGCAAGCTCTAATGACACTATTTTTTGCAACAACCGAAAATAAAGATATTGAATCATTGGACTTGAAAATACGCCAAAAAACACAGATATTGGCACCATCCAACAGTTTTGACTGTCTTTTAGGTGAATGACATCTCAGGCATTTCTCATTTGAGACTCTTCAGTCTAAAGTTAATATTTTTACTTCTGTTTATCTATATATTTATTTATTTCAGACTTCTTTAAAGAGGGTAGCCTCAATCAGTGATCCAGCACTGCTTTCCATAAGGACCCTCTGAAAAAAAATCTGTATTAAGTAATTATTAATCGTAATAAATTCACTTTCTTCTAATATGCAGAGGTCCTGGAGTGCGCAAGCAGCCCCTGTATAAATGGCGACTGTGTTGAATATATCAACGAATACAAATGTCTGTGTTACCCTGGTTTTAATGGCACCAACTGTGAAATAGGTATGTTGCACGAGGTTGTTTTACAAGTTCGTCTTGTTTCAGCATTTTCCGTTAAAAGTAACTCCAAAGGCTAACTGGTTTAAAGTGACAGGAGGAGATTTTTTAGGATACGAATTTCCCTCAAATTTCACTGGATCGGTTGTAGACCACCTACCGAGAACGTTTCGAAGGTTTATTAGACAAACAGGTGCAAACGAAAACCGCAAACCTTGTTTTGAACTTGCTATCGTAATCGTTCCCCATAGAAAACCATGCTTTGACTTTCTGTCGTGCACGACAGAAACTACTAAATCATCATCTTATTACAAAAAGACGGCGTATTCGGCTTATTCACTTCAGGTGTGATCTAATACATTGGTAAGCATTCCAATATGTAAAAAACCGGGGTTCGAGAAAAATTGGGGCGCTTCTTCCTGGAAATCTCCTCATGTCTCTTTAAGTTCCAATTCACAGAAAAAGGGAATCCCAACATGATTTTAGAGAAATAACAGAACCGATAAAACAATTTACTAAAATACTAATTCAGAAGGAAATCATACAAATGGTGGCAATCTTAACAACGGGCAACAGTCTGTTAGAAAGATCACTGTCACTGTCAATTCTTGAAAGACTTGGTCAACTAAGACAGACAGGCTTTGGCGACAACATGTGGCACCTGGATGATAAGGATTGAAGGTCTTTATTACGTACAGCTCACGATCCCATAATGCGGGAAGGAATTAGGGTCAAGATCAGTGTAATTGATCAGTGGATAATGTAATATCTTAATGGCTGCTGCCGATGAAAGGCGCGACAGGTTATTAATTAAATAAAAATAAGAATGCTCAATAAGCACGGAGTTCTTGGCTGTTTTAGTTTTCTTCTCTCTTTTTTGTTAATATGTATTTGCAATTTTGATTAGTTCATACAATAGTTAAAAGTTAATAAATGAAGATTCACTTAAATTGCGCTTGATTTTGTGCGTATGGGTATATTTAAAAGGTAAAGGGGACGGACGCGTATACACAGGAACGGAGTCCCCATCTCTTTCGAAATGATTGGGCCAGTCTCCACCGTATAATTTTGCTGTAGGGAGATCACTAAATCTCCTCTACAGCGAGTCTGTTTCCTTCACAACATTGAATAATGGCAGGAGCCATCTAGGATGCATCCTAAACAAGTCTTCTCTATCTAGCCTAGGCCTAAAGCAATAAATTGCAGGTGGTGATTTCAACGGAAACCCAATTGAATCAATTCAATCAGAAGATGAATAAAATGTGTTTATGATGCTCGTGCGCATATAGTCCGGGCTCCATAGACAACAACGGAATAAAGCGTGAAACTTATTTTGCGTGAACAGTCAACTAAATCGAGTGCCCTATTCTTCACCGTTGTAGGCGGACTGTGAGTCTGGAGGAATATATCTCCTGCCACACCTGTACCCATAAAATACACCTGGGCGTGTGGGTCGGGCGATTTATCCACTGGACTAGATGTGCCCTTGAAAATAAAAGAATAAAATCCATCGACATCTCCTAACGTACCTTTGACTGGAGTTGTGAGAAATAAAGAGCGAAGTTGTAATCCCACCCAACTAACCATTTACAGGTATCTGGGAGTGAGTAATCACTTTTATTGTTAAACTATTATGGGGAATATAACATCAATCATCAATAATATCAAGTTTTCATTTTATTTCAAGAAAGGCGATCTTGTCACGTTTCGATTTGTACAAAACGTGCGGCGATTGCCATCTTTGATTTTAATCTTATCTTGGCACAAACAGAGGGCGTGCGGCTGCACCCACTCGTTTGTTTTAACGTGTCCAGGTTGTGCTCAGTTATGGCGCTCTTCAGTATTTCGTAGTCTTGCAAAGAAGCCTTCGCAATATTGATTTATGAGACAAATAACTTAACAAGGTTACAATTAAAGTGACAGGAGGAGATTTTTTTAGGATACGAATTTCTCTCAAATTGCACAAGATCGATTGTAGACCACCTACCAAGAACGTTACGAAGGTTTATTGGACAAGAAGTACAAAAGAAAACAGCAAACCTTGTTTTGAACTTGCCTGACTATCGTAATTGTCCCCATAGAATACCGTGCTTTGACTTTCTGTCGTGCACGACAGAAAGTACTAAATCATCATATTATTACATAAAGACGGCGTATTCGGCTTATTCACTTCAGGTATGATCTAATACATTGGAAAGCATTCCAAATATGCAAAAAACCCGGGTTCGAAAAAAATTGGGGGCGCTTCTTTCTGGAAATCTCCTCATGTCTCTTTAAAGATGCATTTCCTGAACCCAGCACCTTTACTTTATTATGATTCATTAGATATCCTCGAGAAATTTTGATGTGTTTTTATGTTAAATCACGGTGGCAAACAGGACATTGTTGGTTTTTTTTTTTACAAAATTACAAAATTTCTTCTGTAATGCTCGCGGTATTCCCAGGAAAATTTCAGTAACTTAAAAGCTTTTAAGAAATCGGCGAACAAAAGTTAAAGGAATGACCTTGAATAATTTCAACTCGATCGAATTGAGTAAAGACCGATATGTGCCTTAACATTGTATCTGTTATTGTATTTTGTATAACAGAGGTCGAATTTTATTTGGTCACAAGCAACTTTGGTTGCCAACTAATTAGTTTATCTACCAAGTTTGCCTTATGCATAGAAGCATTTCACATCCTGATTAACAATACCAAATAGTGCCAGACGTTGAGCTGTTTGAAGAGGGCGTCAACATAATTCTGTGACAGCTATTAATACTCCCATTTTAAACCATGTCCAACGCGGGGATGTCCAAAGCCTCACCGCGAGTTATGGTTATGCCGTCTGTTTCCTTAGAATTAAAGATTAGGCCCACGACTTTTAATAATCCCCACACCCAAAGTTCCACTTGTTGGATTTGCAGTTTTTATAAAATGTGCATTTATAGGTCACATAACAAGTTCAATTAGTTTTCCCTTTAATTTTAAATTATTAAGTATAATTTCAACTTTTATGACAGAGCCATTGTGACTTAATCAACAACTACAGTCACTTTCATGTGTTTTTGTAGTTATTGTAGGGGGTCTTACCCACATGAAACCTTACCGGTTTACTGATGCTGCTGAAAGTTACTGGCATTAAATAGTTTTCGTGAAACAATACTATTTAAGTGCCAGTTTAGTAAAAAAAAAATAGAAAAAAGCCATCCCTCCTCACATTAGAAGGACAGTGCTACGAAAAACTAATAATTAATTTTAAGTGTTTAGCTATATGTTTCTGTGCGACAGCTTTCAGTCATACCAAAAGTTCGACGAAATGAATTGTGGGACGAGGCTAAAGCCCTCACAAAAGTTCTTGAATTTTCTAAATATAATGACTCCTTCCAAATGCCTGGAAGTATCACGTGCCTTGTGAATTATTCCAAAGATGCGTTTCTTAAAGAAACGTCTTAAATATCAGAACATAAAGCCTCACTGGATTTTTTTAAAAATAACCCTTTGAATTTCATTTTATTTGCTTTATTCAACAGCCATTGATGAATGTGCAAGCCAACCGTGCCAAAATGGGGCCCGGTGCGTAGATCAACACAACGGCCACCTGTGTGTATGTCCTACTGGTTTTACCGGGCGTTATTGTGAACAAGGTATAACAAATTCGTAAAATTATGTTGCAAGACGTTTATGCAACATTATTCATTATTATCAATCATGATATTTTAAGGATCCATCAACTTTTATCGATGACATTGATTACAGATTAAATTGTTAAATTATGTTAGAAGTCCTTTATGCAACATTATTCTTAGTTTCCGCCAAATATTCGTCACATCCTTGTGGCACATTATGGACCTGAGTAGAACCCCCATAATTATCTAAAA
>JAMKCH010027545.1:0-40955 GCA_023653785.1 Ophioderma brevispina
GCCATTTTCTTCTTTTTCTGTCAATTCTTCAGTTGGAAAAAGTAACTTATGAGAATTCTACAGGCTTACCCTTCATCTTTAAGCTATTCCTGTAAATTTCAAATATTTTGACTCTTTTGTACAAAATCGCTGATAGTGTCTTTAAAGAACGCCATCTAGCTAGCTCATTGATTATCTGTGCCATGCCATATAAAACTTATAATTTCTAAGTGTATATTTTCTCCTGCTGTAGAGTTATCAATTTACACAGCTGTCAATTCCACTGGTTTAGCATTTAATTCAAATGTGTAATCTTTTTTAATTACTGTAGGTGTCCAGCTATATCCACGATGAAGGTAGTGATTTGGCTCAGCCTTTCTGTTCTCCATCTTCTTGAATTTGCCAATTCTTCAGTGGTCCCAACCAATGGAAGTCCACCTGACACCTGTAACTCTTGTTGTCAGGGTCCTGCAGGTCTTCCAGGAGTGCCGGAACAGCTGGAGCAGCAGGATCAGCGGGAATTCCAGGATCTCCGGGGAACAATGGCTTATCAGGAAGAGACGGAATGAAAGGCGAAGCTGGCAGCAAGGGCGACATGGGAGAACGCGGAGAGAAGGGAGGGAGAGGTCTTCCAGGACCACAAGGACCAAGTGGAGATCGTGGACATCATGGACCTCCAGGTCTACAAGGTGTACCAGGTAAGGTAGGACCCCGTGGTCTTGCTGGAATGGCAGGATCTGATGGAAGACCTGGTGTGGAAGGTGCAAAGGGCCAGAAAGGTGAGATGGGTATGGAAGCAAGACATCAAAGATCTGCATTCTCAGTAGCAAAGACAAGTAGTCAAACTGGCAGTCGCAATGACATTCTTACCTTTGATGTGGTAGAAACAAACATTGGAGGACACTTCAGTTTGGAAAATAATAAATTCACCTGTCAGGTTCCAGGCACATATGTGATGATGTTTACCGTAAGCTGTGCATATTCTAGTTATGACCCTTACATAGACTTGATAAAGGAAGGTACTCAAATTGCTCGAGTCCTCCTCAGAGAAACTGATAATGGTGGAACATTATTCATTCAAGGAAGTCAATCTGTCGTGCTTCAGTTGTCAGCAGGTAATCAGGTCTGGCTGAGGTTTGGTAGCACTGGACAAAGTGTATATAGTGATAGTGGCAAATACACCACTTTTTCTGGCTTCTTACTGTATGAAGAATAAACAATCTGCATACGTGCCCGCTACCCTAACATATATTGAAATAAATAGGTCAGAAATGATGATGTAATTGTGTTATGAGTGGTGAATGGTGGGAAGACCGAGTTATGTAAGTGATCCACTACCGGAGCTTCTGCGCCCCTCCGCAGAACATCCGATAGTGGAGTATCTGCGCTCAAGCGCAGAAATCACCTCGCGGAGGTGTCTGCGCCAGCGCAGAGAGGGAACAAAAGTGGGGAACAAACCTGCGCTCAAGCGAGCGCAAAATCCATAAGTGGAGTATCGGCGCTCGAGCTCAGGAAACACGTCCTTGCCTATATAGTGAGGAAAAAATCCTGCGCTCGAGCTCAGAAAATCCATAGGCGGAGTATCTGTCCACTCGAGCGCAGGAAACACCTCGTCACTAATATAGTGAGGAAAAAATCCTGCACTCGAGAGCAGAAAATCCATAGGCGGAGTATCTACGCTCGAGTGCATGACCCGTCCGTCACTAGTGAGGGAAAAAACCTGCGCTCGAGCGCAGAAAATCCATAGTCTGGTATCTGCACTCGAGCGCAGGAAACCCTCGTCCCTATATAATGCGGAAAATAATCCTGCGCTCGAGCGCAGAAAATACATGCAGTATCTTCGCTCGAGCAACAGGAAACACGTCCGTCACTAATAGTGAGGAAAAAAATACTGCGCTCGAGCGCAAAAAATCCATCGTCGGAGTATCTGCGCTTGAGCGCAGGAACACCTCCCTTCAATATATAGTGACGGAACAAAATTCCTGCGCTCGAGCGCAGAACATCCATAGGCGGAGTATCTGCCTCGAGCGCAGGAAACACCTCGTCACTAATATAGTGGAATACCTGCGCTCAAGCACGTAAACTATCTCGTTATAACAAAATATGACTGCGAAAGTCAATATTTCCGTTGGTGGATGTTCTGCGATGGCTCCGCTGGTGGATGTTCTGCTGGGCTCGCTCCGCTGGTGGATGTTCTGCTCTCGATCCGTGGTGGATTTTTGCGCTCGCTCCGCTGTGGATTCTTTGGCTTGCCTCCGCTGTGGATGTTCTGTGCTCTTCCGCTGGGGGCGGAGCTTCCTGCGCCTGCGGCTCTACTGGCGGGGCATCTGCCTGGTCAAAATACTTAATTTAATGTTTCAATGCAAATAGTTTGGTTTAAATAAAGAATGCTATAGTATAGCTTGAGTGTGTGCATGGGAACATAATGCCTGGCTTTGTTAACATTAATACAAGACCTACTATCTTTTTTGACAATATGCTGAACATTGTCGTTCCAAGAAAGGTTTTCATTTATCATTATAATACCAAGTGTTTTGCAATAATTCCCAACGCTTGAGTTTTGTAACCATTAATATTAACAGTGATGCAGTATTGTTATTTAGCCAGTTTCTGTCTGGACGAAGATAAGAAGTCATTTTTTTTGACAGTAATGAGAGGCTCAACTTATTAACGTGCAAGCCTTTGCTAACTTTACAAAGGCATCATTATTAGATTAACGATTCACTAGTTCCGTCAACGTCTTGTACAAATGGTGGAAACAATTGCAGTATCATCCGCAATACATGCTTACGTTGTATCTTTTGAAACAGATTTTGGGAGATCATTAATATAATGATAATAAGAGGGGACCTAATATTGAACCACAACCACAATGGCTGCTTTTTGACGTAAAACCTTTAATATTGGTACAGATGTTTCCATTTTCAGGTAATTCTTAACCATGTATACAATTGGTCTCTACATATATCCTTTAGCCGTATCTACAAGAATTTTTATGATTGACGGTGTCGAAAGCTTTCTTAAGATCGAACATGCCGCCAGACCCACAAATTAACCAATACTATAGCAACATACCAGTCATCATGACATTTAGCAGATGGGCTTTTGGTGCTATGCAAGGATCTAAAACTGGATGGGTAGCATAATGTTATCAGTCGATGACTGCTGAAGTGGTGGAATGAGACAACTTTTTTCACAAATTTTCGACAAACCACCGAAGTAATGGCTATAGGCCGTATAATTACTTGGCATCACAAGGCATGACCCGTCTTGTAAATTGGATTCAGCCTAGCCCTTTTCCAACTATCAGAACAACCAGTTTTGACGAAATATTGATAATATGGTAATCGGAATCAAACAATGGAGACCCATCTTTTTCCAAATAAGCTTACAGATTTATAACGAAACCCGTTTCTTTGTTTTCATTTAAGGCATTAATATATTCAAGGACACACTCATGACTTACTTGTGTTTGAACTTGAATTCGCTCCTTCCATTTGCAATCCTTAGAATTTATACGTTTCGTGATTTAATGGGGACGCATTAAAGTGGTTTTCAATCCTTAGTTGGTATCGGGAATCATTGGTCACAAGATTAGACCTACATTGGCAAAATACTCTTCAGGTATGCCGAAGACTTTGGATCAGTGCTTTCATGATCATACCCTAATATGACTTACTTAGTTCATTTACTTACTAGGTACTACCTATCGTATGGTTTTCCAACTTGCCGGGAGTTCAATTAACAATTACCAACTTTGATTATACCATCATTATTAATTTTCTTCTTCTTATGTTTTGAATATTTCACTGGTTGACTTACTGTTCCGCATAGCTCGATAAGCTTCCATGTGAATGTAGAGCCGGTTTTGATGGCACTTCTCTTTATTGTCGCGCACTTGCGCATCATGGCACTGATGTCATTTTGGAAAAGCCACGGCGATTGGTTTTTTCCTACGCGCCTTTTGTTTTCACAGGTGCATGCTTATCATCTATGTTAACAAACATCTCTTCAAAATCATCAAACACATTTGTTAACATCACATCATGTTTGACAATTTTTCCGAAATTTACTTTACGAATATCATTAATGGAAATCACTCATAAACTTTTTGAAGGAGCGACATTTTTTATACTTGTGGATCATAGTAAAGTCAGCAGCAACTTTCTTGTTCTTGTTTGTATCCATAAGTAATCGTGATCACTGAGACTGTATGGACAGCTCACTACTGGTTTACTTTCTCTTTACATGAGACATAGATGTGGTCAAGCAAAGATTCAGTATCCTCGGTTATTTCTTAGTTTCTTCTGTTAATGAGTTGTTCTAAATTAAAGCTATTAACAGATTCGCTTATTTTTTGTGTACACCAAGTGTAAGGATACAAAATCACATTGAGGTCACCAATTACAACAAAATCCTTATCCTCGAGCTCAACCTGCTGCAGACTTTCTCAAAATCATCAGTTTATCGGTGGTTGAGTCTGGTGTCCTATACCACACAATGCAATTCATAGGTTTTTTTGTTTTTTGGAGTGCTTTTATTTCATTTGCATTATTCAAGTGATTCAAGTAATGAGATTCATGTCCTTATTTTGTGGTTAATATCATACATTATTAACATACACTGCAACACCATCGCCATTTGTATTGCGGTCATTTCTGTACAGGTTAGTCCATCATATCATAGCAGCATTCGAAATTGGGCCTAATCTGTCTCCTAAAAAGCCACACATTAATAAATTATTTTCATGAATACAGCTATCTCATCAAACTTTCCGGGCAGAGTACCAACATTTAAATGGGCAAGAGTGATACCTTTTTTTGAAGGTAGCCGTATTTGAGAGGCAACAGTATTACTAATTCGCCAAAGACATCGTTAGATACAAAAGTGTTATCATTATTATCAAATAATACAGTGTCACTATCATTACTGGGGCCGTATCATCATTGTTTATTTGACATATTAAGATCATTATTTAATTAATGTGGTTTGCCCCTCAGTATTCAATCTATCGCCAACTCATCTTGAACCATTGCATATTGCACACGCTTTTTATCAGCAGGTGTAGTGATGGTTCCCAACAGTAGCCCATGTTTATAATGAGAAACCATCTTGATTGGCGTCATCAAAACTCAATGCAAGTGTTTGATTTTATAGTGTCATATGCACATCTTTAATATCAACCTGTCATTCAATCCACAGTCATAAACCTTTAACACATTAAATGGTTAAGTGCAAATTAAACCATTACAGTGGATCATGAGGATAGGCCGACTTTTGTTGGCCTTTACTATCTTATTTTTAATTGATAGTGTCCTTTAATGTATTCGGCACACCTTCGTGCCGAGTGTTTTCATGCTTCGTCATCATTGGACAGTAGCGGTCCTTATGACCAAAGCGATAGCAGGCCGTGCGTGACTCTACTCGTTTTTCCGTATCTGCAGGTACTTAGGTTGTGATTTGAAGCCCCCACAGTTAAAGCAACACTATTTGTGTGAGCGAACGCTGTGCAGACTCTTCACGACAGCGCGATCGCTGTGTCCCGCGGCGAGTTAGCGCCTTTGATATCGACGTTGATGTTGTTTCCGTACCTGCTCAGATGGTCTACGTTGTCTATTGGAAGTTTGTCATTTGCTTAAATCTTGTTTGGCTTCCTTTGATCTGCTTGACTCCACTTTTAGTGGATAATCTTCAAGTCCGTTACAGAGTCCGAATAGGCGCGGATAAGTGATTCTTTACCCTCGCTGAGACAAATGAAGTCCATCCTGATGTAGTGAATGTGTCCACAGCTCATTTCTGTAGGTCATATGTTGGCCAACGTCGATAAAGTGTATATCCAGCCTAGCGCAAAGTTCTTTCATGCTTCATTCAGAGCTTGATCGTTGTTCGTGTTCGTATCGACGCGTGGACTGATTGCTGGGGAGATGAAGATTTCCGTCATTGGGGTCTCCACATGGAGGAAGGTTATGATAGCTTCCTTAATTTCATTAACGGGGCCTCTTCTTGTCAATAGCATTTGTGCCTGCGTGAATTACGATTCTTGTAGGACTGCAGGTTTGTTTTTGCAGTTTTTATTTCTCTGATATATCTAACATCGTGCACCACTGAATTGCTTGTATTTCAGCGTTTTCAAAGGTGTTCTTGTGAATCCCGCGTAATATGGAATCACCAATGAGAAAGGTACAATGGTTGTATCCGCTCTTTCATTATCAGAGCTTGGGGCATGCTGGATATCTTGGGAGGCTGAATGTTGACTTGTTGTTTAGGTGCTCTGAACTGTTTAAGTTCATTTATTCCACTTTAGGGAGGCAATTTTTCAGTTTGGAGACGTTTGTTTATCGAGAATGCTTTGTTGAGCCCCTTCTCAGTATCTCGTGTTCTTTCATAAGTCCTGCTGTGTTTTTTGACATTTTTCCTGTTTGCCGTTCATTTCCTTAACCTCTTGCTGGTCAAAGTGTGACTGTGACTTGCAGTTTTTCATTAGCGTGGTGGATATCCTTTTGCATCTTACATACCTTTAAGTGGATTTTGCAGGCTGCTTTTTTAGGTTAGGCGCAGGTAAGATGGTACACTTGGCACAACTGTACACTTGCATAATGGTTCACTAAGTTTCCTTTTACACTTGCTTGCAACATAAGGGACTTACGCGTTTCCAGTGTCAATCCTTTATTGGCCGTTACAATGGGGCACTTGGTTCCCGGCTCAACATTATGGCAGCGTCAACCTGATTGAGATGAATTCGTTGATGATAGGTTCCTTTTATGCGTTTTGGAGTGGCCAATAAAGTATTCAAAACTTTATTGCCAAATGATTTGTTCGATTGAATCGCAAAGCATTGCAACGCTGAACAAAGAACGAGTCTCCTTGTCTAACTTGACACATCTGGTCGGATTTCTTACAGTCCTTAGTCCTCGCATGATCGCCTCGCCATTTTGACTAAGTAGAATGTTTATCACACCTTGTCCGACAACGAGTGAAGTTGTTTGGTGGTGTTCTCTAGTATCGGGACAAGGATACAAAATAACAAAGTCCCCAGCGCAATGGAAGTTGAATTCACCAATTTGACAGTCTATATGACAACTAAATGATGTAGAGTCTTTAGATCGACGTTACTCACGATCCAGATCGTCAGGTTTTTAACGTATCATAGAGTTCAACGGCAAGTTACTCAAAGCATCGTGCAACATGCGGAACAAACACTTTTCTCACTTTCAGGTAGAAAAGGGTGATTTTGTTAACGATCAGTGCGAGCGTGCCCCTTGTATTTAGCTTAACGCATTAAAAATCTGTGGTTTTCAGCCCACATGTTCAAGCACAAAAACTATAATAACAATATAGTACTAGCCTTCAAGGGCAGAAAATCCACTGGCGGATCTTCTGCGCCTGCTCACTGTGGAGCTCTTGCGCTCGCTCGTGGCGGAGCAGCTTCTGCACACGGATCTTGAGGTGATTTTCATTTACCGTTATTTATTCTGTTTCTTTGATCCAGACAATAAGGGATTCCGAACGACTGTTTTCATTCAAGCCAGATTAAATATTGATCCTTGGATAGGACATATTCACACACTGTTTTCATAGAACTTTATCATTTTTAAGTAAATAGGTTGGTTTGAACAAACAATTTTTTGAAATGTAAAATAATAAGAGATTGTTGCCTTTAGAACAACTTATAACCCACATCGCTCCGTTGCGGATCATCTGAGCTCGCTCGCTGGTGAATGGTGAGTTCTGCGCTTGCTCGCTTGGTCAAAATACTTTAAAATTCATGTTTTATTTCAATGTAAAGCGTTTTTGTTTGTAGTAAACAATTTGTGTTTTCAGTGTATCCTGCTAAACAGTGATTTTATAGAAACGCTTAAAAACCTCTTAAAAAACATTTTGCACCATGTTTCTAAACATTGGACATATTCTGTATAATATCTAAACAACTTATTTCTAAACATGTTCACAATTTAAAATATTGTTAAGCCTTTACGTTAGGTGGTTAGGTATTTGACTCCAAGTGTTTAGAGATTGACATGTTGAATTACCAACACAAATGTTCCACACGTTTCTAAACACTGTTTTTATCAGTGTAATGAAAAAAGCTATATTGCCTCAGCAATCTAATACGGGCAATTGTGCTGCAATTCCCCTGAAAAGAATAAAAAATAAACAAGAATGATAACGAAGGCATTTTTAATTTCCTTCTTCTCTAGCTCTTCTTTCCTTCCCCTGTTTTTTGTTCTTCAATTTCTATCATGTACGTAAGAGTGATTTTATTAGCAATCATAAACAACAGACCATTTTCATACAATTAAACGTTGTAATGTTAGTTTGATAAACAATGGCAAAACAACTGGGATAGGTTACTATACTATCTTGTTAAAAGCAATTGTTGCTGCCACTTTTTTATTCGGTTACGGTAAAGATGCAACAGTTTATTTGGCGGTATCGGGAATCCCCGTCTGCGTTTCTCTGACTACTCCAGATATTCAAACAATCAGAAAGGCACCAAACGTGGCTACGGTCTGTCCTACAACAACGTGTAATGAAGCACTGTTCAGCGTGTTGGTGGTCGTGCCAGTGTGGAAACTGAAAAGCATGCAAATTACTTGCCATCTGTGCAGAGTTCTCTGATCGAAGGTAGTTAAAATTATGAAGATGGTGTTAAAATATACAAATTTCCTGTATTATAGTATAGATGGGAATATTTACTCTTTTTAATATGGAACCTCAGCTTCTAGTTGTTAATTGTTTTAATACAGATAAAAATTAAATTTTAAGATGAACAACTATAAAAGAGGTTGTTAATTATATAATTTCTAACAAAATGAACGAAGTGGAGGCTAGCCAAACACCAAAATATTTTAGTCACATTACCTAAAGGGTCATGGCACGATTCGCTAAGAGAAGGTCCCCAGAAGCCCAGATTTTTACGGAAGTGATCACATTTTTGGGGGGTTATCAAAAGAAAGAAAGCTACTTTTTTTTCATTTACACTGTGAACTCTAGGGGCCAAAAGGATGTTTGGCTTGTCGGGAGTTATCAGCGACAAATGGCCTCATTTGTCGCGACCCCATATTAATTTTCCACACTACGTATGGGGCTTAAAAAAATCATGTTTTAGCTCTCACATCAAAACGGATTTAAATATCGGCACGAAACTTACAGATGGGTTTTGGGGTGAAGGTCAATCGACAGGATGAAAAAACTTCATATCCTTAAATCGGGCCAGCCTCTTTAAAAACAAACTGGATTGAATAAAGGGATATACAGATACCATATTCGACGCCTTATTGGATTGCCAAATCCTTGTAATTTGGAACTTTGTTTTTTGTGATCAAGCACACACACCTACACAACACACACACACACAAACACTCGACTCACGTCATCATCGTCATGACCATTATGTTGCTCCTGTTAGTTCAATATTGTTTTACAAATGACACGAGTAGTTTGGAAAATATAGGGATAAGCATTCGTTGTTTGTAGGTCTACTAAAACGTCGTGATTAAGTTTTACAGCGGAGCTGTGGCTATAGGTTTCGGTTATTATGAGTTGTTCTAAAGGCAACATCCGCTCCTAGTTTTTGCATTGCAGACAAATTGTTGATGAAACAAAAACTAGTTACATTCAAAACAAAAATATTAATAAAGTATTTTGAACAACAAGCATAACGCCCGCCAATAAGGAGCGCGAAGCTCCGGCACGGAATCGAGCGCAGTGACCACCAGCGGAACGAGCGCAGTTGATCCAACAGCGAGCGAACCGAGCGCAGAAGATCCACCAGCGGAGCGAGCGCAGTTGAGCCACCAGAGGTTCTACGAGACCGCGCAAAAAAGATCAACCAACGGAGCGAGCGCAGTTAATCCACCAGCAGAGCGAGCAGATCCGCTATTTGGAGCACGCGCAGCCACAGCAGAAATCAACAGCGGATCGGGCGCCGAAACATCTGCCCCAGTGGAGCGGTGGGGGTTTGGGGTATTAGTGTTCAAAATGCAAACCTCTGATTATTTTTTACATTGAAAAGGAAATTGAACTTTCATTATATACTTGCATTCGGACTATTTAAATGTTCAACAAAACCTATTTACATTGAAAAACAGAATTGAGTTCGCCGACGTTGGCCCCGGGTGGATTGGCTTTCTGCACTCGACCCACCCTGTGAATTGTGAGCGGATTATTGATAGATAGAACACCACGGGGTTCTTCTAAGAACACCCAAAAACAGTCCTTCGGACTACCATTGTACCAAAAAAATTTTTGTGTTGATGATATTGATGAAATAAATGTTTAATAAAACAATGAACAAACATTTTGTATTTCACAAACGAACACCACTCATAGGCTGTCCTGGATAGGGCCTACAGGCCCAAACACGAACATTACCCCATACCTCACACGTGGTTCCAAGTTAACCAAAAATCTTTGATTTTCACAACATCCGCCCAGCGGAGCAGATGGGTTATGAGTTGTTCTAAATGCAACATCCTCTCATTATTTTTTACAATGAAAATAAAATTGTTTATTTAAACCAAACTATTTGCATGGTAAAACATAATTGAATTAAAGTATTTTGATATTTTGACCAAGCAGATGCCCCGCCAGTAGAGCGAGCGCAGAAGCTCCGCCAGCGGGACGAGTGCAGTTGATCCACCAGCGGAGCGAGCGCAGAACATCCACCAGCGGAGCAAGCGCAAAAGTGGAGTATACTCTCACAGTACTAAGTATTGTTATACGATTATAGTTTTTTACGTGCTCGAGCGCAAATATTCCACCTGGTGGATCTTCTGAGCTCGAGCGCAGGATTTTTTCCACACTATAGAGTGACGGTGGGGGTTTCTGCCGCCGAGCGCAGGACAATACGCCTATGGACTTTTTAGGCCGCTCGGAGAGCCAGGCATTTTTCCATCACTATAGAGTGACGGGGTGTTTCC
This sequence comes from Ophioderma brevispina, assembly GCA_023653785.1. NCBI lineage: Eukaryota > Metazoa > Echinodermata > Ophiuroidea > Amphilepidida > Ophiodermatidae > Ophioderma > Ophioderma brevispina. The sequence goes on from JAMKCH010027545.1 coordinate 10,902, forward strand.
TGCGCTCGAGCGCAGACACTCCACCCATGGATTTTCTGCGCTCGAGCGCAGGATTTTGTCCATCACTATATAGTGACGGAGGTGTTTCCTGCGCTCGAGCGCAGATACTCCGCCTATGGATTTTCTGCGCTCGAGCGCAGGATTTTTTCCCTCGCTATATAGTGACGGAGCTGTTTCCTGCGCTCGGGCGCAGACACTCCGCCGACGGATTTTCTGCGCTCGAGCGCAGATACTCCGCTATCGGATGTTCTGCGGAGGGGCGCAGAAGCTCCAGTAGTGGATCACTTACATACATGGAGTACCTCATTCCAGGAGTTACTGTAACTTGAACCATCTGACACACTTTTTTCTGGTACAATTACAAATTCGGAAACTCTTCACAGAATAAAACACATGTTTATTCCGTTAAGGTTTTCAAATTCTTAGGCGTGTCAGAAAAAAAATGTGTCATATGGGTCAGGTTATGGAAACTCCCCCACAATTCATCTTCTTGTATCACAATGAACTCTTAAAATCTCAATTCCCTTGGCACAGTTCAGTAACTTTCATTCACCAATGTATTCAGGAAATACATCCCCTGGTTTTGGGGTATGATATATGATCCCCAGATCACACAAGGTCATTTCATGTTAATGTATGTACAAGCAAAACCCACTGTACTGTGTTCTTGGTGGATGCGCATATTGTAACTTATAGTGTATGTTCAAGTTGGGGAGAAAAAAGCTGATTGACAAAAGGTGCTGATCTTTTAAACTATACTAGAAATAGAACCCACAAATGCACTTGTCTAAATATCCGGCTTTTATTATCAAAACAGTAAATCTGTACTACAATTTTCAGAATGTTGTCTTTCTTTCTAATGAGTTACTAATTTCCATATAAGGATGCTCATCTCTAGTGTTTACCATTATCTAATGTCGACAAACTTTTTTTTTAGGTTTTCTAAAAAGTCAATTAACAGGTAACAATGGAATTCATTGTTTGTGTAGAATTGTTTTTTTTTTACTTCCCTGTTGACAATAAAATAATGTGTTTCATTTAACTACACTGTTATAATTCCTTTCTCTGCACCAAACAATGCCCGCATTCCCGCCAGACAGAACCATGACAACGCATAAAGGAAATGCATAGATGCGTGTTACACGCTGCAACTCTATGTAGATGCCTATTACAGGAAATGAATTGTGACGTCAACTATAACTGTGTTGCCATTGGAGAATGGAATAACATATACTTGATTCGCGTTGATACGTTCGCCCCCCTGGAGTTTTGGACGTATTCCAATAAGTCGGATAGGGATCAACCTAGCTCTACCGGGAAAATGAAAAAAATTCAAATGCACGTGCCACACCAGATTATCTTGGAGGACACTTTGGTCATTCAACTCATTCACCAGGCTGTCACTAAATACAATTTCATTCATGTATGGAAACCCACTATAGTGCATTTCCGGGCCTTAACATTGCTCTCAATAACATGATTAACAGAAGTCCCTGCGCGTCATTGAATTTTTCACCTCTGCAAGAATGATACGGGGTCACATATCAGATGAATCGAGTATAATAGGTTGAGTGATGAACATCCATATGGCACACACACACTATAAATTGTCATTAATTTTTTTCATGAATTTAATTTACATATTTGACATTTATTAACACGCTATTTAGCAATACCTCAAAAAATCTTATCTATGAGTTTTGAAAAAAAAAAACATGCCAGGGTTAAATAAAAGACTTCGTGTGGAGAAGTAGGTAGGAAACTGAAAATATTACCTTCATCACACTCATGCACCTATTTTAATTTTCTTTGCAGATTATGAAAGCAGGAGTTCTTTTAGATATCTATATTGCAGGTATTGTGCATCCAACACAGCTGTTTGAAAGTCATTTATTATGACAAAACCAAAATAAAACAAAAAATGTCCACAGCGTCACACTTTTGACAACTAATTTGGGTTATTTATAACACTGACTTTATCTTGTGTAAATTTTATGAAATTTCATTGCAGGCAAATGTGATTTTTCTTTAAAATCTAGTTCAACACGTCTCTATGGAGAATGTGCACATGGAGGGCACTATAACAAAAGTCCTGACCTTTGTAGGCCTATATGGCAAGATTCCCGCAATGGATTTGTCAAATTTTTGCAGAGGTAATAGCTTTTGCATGTCCCTACTTATATCAGTTGTCAAAATTGTGCCGCCACTGCATAAAATTGCTCTAAAAATAAGAGACGATTTGCATGGGATCAAACAGCTGTGCCAAAGATATTGGGGTGTTTTCACAGTAAAATTACCTTTTAGGCGACGAAAAAAACCAAACCCATTTTACGGGCGAGCGGACGTTTCGAGTAGGGTCGGTCGGGCGAATTTTTTTCTTTTCTGGAGGTCAAAATTGACCTAAAACAGCCTCCAAATCTAAAAAATCAAAAGAAAAATTGAATTTTTTACAAATTTTCTAAACAAAATTAGCCAAAATCAATAAATTTGGGCGAAAAACAGGCAGATTTTACATGATTTTTTGAAAAACTAAAAAAAAATATGCAAAACTGAAAAATTAGGGCGGTTGAGTCCCGTAAAACAGGTTTTTTTCATCACCTTATTGAACATTGTGTCCAAGATTTCAAGCTGATTAAACAGCATTTTGTAAACTACTTTCTTGATTACTTTTGTTCAATGTTGATCTCTATTGGTAAAGAGATAAATTAAAAACTATTTTCTACCTTAATGTTTTGAAAATTATCCTACAGTGGGTCATGCAGGAAAAGTTAACGGTTGTAACATTTGACACACTGTTACAACTGCAGCTATATCTGCAAATATGCAGTGTAGATTACAAGAATTGCACCCAAGTTGGGAGAAATAGCTGGTGTGTACTTAGAAAAATATTCATATCTGAAGTTTAAAAAGTTTGACACACAATGTTACAACCATTATGTCAAATTGAACTGAGCTCTAATTTCTTACGCAAATAGGAAAACTTGGTGATGTTTTCAATTTGGGTGGGCGCATATCGAGGGTTGACAATCAGAAAGACGTAACTCAGCACTGAAAGAAACATTAAATAATTTCTGTTCATAATTAAAAATTGTTCTTTGTTTACTAAAGTTTATATAATGTTTGCTTACAGTACCACATATGAGCTTTATGAGATGTTTACATTTTGAGTAATGAATAGATTGCTTAGTAGAAAATATTAAACATCACATTTCTTAAAAGCAGTATTACAGCAGAATTAAAGAAATTCTTTAATATTTCTTTCAGTGCTGAGTTACGTCCTTCTGATTATAATCTTCCAGTTTTACAAACAGAACTTTCAAAATCAGTTAATTTTATTCATACCACTATTTTTAGAATTTATACAATTTTATCCCAAGAAAGCACAAAAATCCTTAAAAAATAAAATGGTTGTCACTAACACACCCTCCTTACCTATTCCTGTAAATTATGTGTAAAGTTATATAAACAAATTTCTGCAAGGCTATAGTGGGATTTTTTATTTGTGTCAGTTCATTAAAGTTTTCGACGATTCTATTCGTGTTGAGAGGTTGCGAGTTTATCCAGGAAAATCAATGCCACTTTTATGTGGTGTGGATTGAGGCCAACATTCTTGCATGGCTTCACCTGAAGATCAATTTCCATTCATTGATGTGAACCAGTAACATATTGATGAACATGATGTATGGCATGCATTATATAAACAAGGCAGTTCTCGAACCACAAGTGTCGCCTGGTTGCGCGATCACTTGCTTTATGATGAAGTTTGGCAAATGATCATTAGAAAGAGAACACCGATGCACCCTGTCCCCGATGCACCCTTCCCCTCCCTGACACCCCCCCCCCTCCAAATGCCGCATCACCCTGACCCTAACACTGGCACACGATTTTTGAATGGGCTAAAGGTGACATGAGGTTCACCAAGGTGACATGATGTCACCAAGGTGACATGATGTTCCCCACGTGACAGGGGGTCACTGAGGTCCATGGGGTCACCAAGGTCACATACAGTCACAAAGGTCATGTCACAAGGTCAGAATCACCAAGGTCACAGTCACAAGGTCACATGAGTCACCAAGGTCACATTAGGTCACCAGGTCACATGAGGTCCCAAGTTCACATATGTCACCAAGTCCAACATGGGGTAACAAAGGTCACATGGGTAACAAAGGTCACATGGGGTTAACAGGTCACAATGGGGTAACAAAGGTCCACCTTTGGTTTCACCAAGGTCAAGTCACAAAGGTCCTTCACAAGGTCACATGAGGTCACCAATGTCGCATTTGGTCACAAAGGTCACGTGGTGTCACAAAGGTCACATGAAGTCACCGGTCCCATCACCTAGTTAGTCCCCCAGAGGTCACCAAAGGCCCATGAGGTCACCATGGCCCCATGAGCTCACCAAGGCACACAAAAGTCACCAAGGTCACAAGAAGTCACCAGGAAGGTCACACAAGGTCACACCAGGTCACATGAGGGCACCCAACGCAAACCCCTCCCGACACAACCCCACCTCGCCACTAACACCATAATAAACCCTTCCGCCCTCCCCACACCACCCCAACCCTGCCTCCCTCCCCTCCTCCACCACCCTGCTCCTCGTACTCCAAACAACCCCACCCTGCCCCCCTCCCCAACACCCACCCTGGCCCCCCTCCCCAACACCCACCCTGGCCCCCCTCACCAACACCCACCCTGCCCCTCCCCCCACCCTGCCCCCTCCCCAAAACACCACCCTGCCCATCCATATGATTTCACAACAATATGTATGTATAGTTAGTTTTGCATGTAGCAGGAATTTCGCATATCCGATTACCATTTTAGCGATTCATCAATGACGCAATTTAATTACTCATTTGCATACCTAAGCCGTCTGTATCGGGAACTTTTCACATAGCAAAGAAGATGCGCACACATAATGGGTTTTCTTGCGTGAAGGAATTTGGCATCTCCGAGTACCGTTTCAAATAACGAGTACACACACTGATTTTGCATATTAATAGCTCATTTGCATATGTACGTTGTTCGAAATTGCCCAAGATCTAATCAGCTGAGAACTCTTGATCCCCACTTCTTCCAGGCAAGTTACATCATTATACCCTTTACGGAAAACTCCAGTTAACACTTTCACACAATCCTTGCGGGAAAGGGGTTATTATTTTTTTTTTTTAAACCATCCATAAAGCTAATTAATATTCAATAATATGCAAAAAATTCAGCCAAAAGCTAGCACCATATCATATTCCTGGCAACCTCACTCTAATCACCTAACCAAGTATGAGTAATCAGGCTTCGTGTTTAAAAGCCACAGAGCATTTTCAAAAAAGGTTAACTGAAATGTCTAAAAATATGCCAATAGCTAAATTAACATTCACGAATAAGCAAATAAGCAAGCCAAAAGCTACACCATATATTGCTGCAACTCACTCCATCATCCTATCAAGTTTGAAGTAAATCGGGCATAGCGTTTAGCCTACAGACATTTTAAAATTTAAAAGGTTAACCGAACATTACGGACCGACATACGGACACACAAAATTGGCTAGTATGTGGCCTCCATGACCATTCTTTCAGTCACAGTAAATACGTGGCTTATTGATCACCAAACTCTTCAGACGCGAAAGTGATGTTGGGGTAATTAAGATTGAAGGCAAGAGTTCCATATGTACCCCACTTCAAGTAACGAAATTCTGTATTTTGGGCCTTAGGGTAGGGTTTTGTTAGTGTAGGCATAAATTAAAAAGAATTTGTTTCCTGTCAAAAAAAGCAAAGAGGGGTCCATATGGAACGCTTTCCAGTGAATTAATGGAGTAGTGGCAAAATACCAGATATAACATACAGGCAAGCCACGGTTATTTAATTTAGAAAATTATTGGCACACTACTCAGAGACACAACAAATATGATGGATATCAAAAAATCCATTTATGATTTAATCAAAAGGGGATCATGAAATTTAAAAGACACATCAGTGATTTTGTGCTAAATCAGCAAATCGAAAAATCATCAATCAGATTTGTGTATGTACGTAACACGTACAGGTATCCTAAATACCTGGAAAATGATAAGACCAGAAGCAACCTAATAAGGACAGAATCAGAGATTTTTCATTACTGTCGAACGGACACTTACTAAAACACGAAATTGAATGGAAGAATCGTCTCTTTGAAAACTGCCGTTTCTTCCTTTCTTTCAATTTACAGCTGGAAAAGGTAACTTATGAGAATTCTAAAGACTTATCTTCACTTGAGCATTCCTGCAAGTCAAATATTTTTCAAAATCACTGATAGTGTCTTTAAATAACTTTAACTCAGTTCTACCAAATTTTTGAGTGTATCTGCAATAAAAAGGACATTTACGTAAGTAATGTATATACTGCAAATATATCTTTGACTTTTCAATTCGGTATTAACACATCCCCTCCAAAAGCAACCATACCCTCGACAATATGCTGAAAATGACATGAATAAAAAATCAGACTATAATAGGTATATACATTTACTGTGACACCATTGGCAATCCCCACAATTACTTTGACAGAAGAATTGTTTTGGATAAAAAGCCCATAACCTGCAAATTAACATGACAATATGTGGTAGGCTTAGCCAGAAAAAATGCATATGTAACAATTTTGAAACCCCATATGTTGTGTTACATAGGGGAGCTGGGAAATTTTTGTGACAAGAAAACTATTAGTTGGCATTTGTTTGATCATGGGCCAAGTACATATCAAGGAAACAAACTTTACACCTCTTGTGTAACCTCATGAGCTATACATATGGGATCCACCTTAAAATTTTATTTTTGTCGTCATTATTATCATCATATTATTATTTTATAAATGCCTGTGTATAAATATAAATGTTCATTTTTTGAAATCATTTATCTTTGCATGCATGCAAATTGGTATTTTGAAATCCAAGCCTGCACAGCCAATCTATAAATCAAAATGGCCATATTTTTTGAGCTTTGCTCTGCTTTGGTCATCCTTCCATTGTTACTCTCTGTTTTCTGATATTCTGAATGAATCATGATAAATAAATGAAAAGAAAAATGATATCTATTGCAACCCATATCACAGTTACTCTGTTGCCCAGTTAAATGTACCTACTGATATATTGAAATCCAAGCCTGCACAGCCAATCTATTGTGACCCATATCACAGTTACTCTGTTGTCCAGTTCAATGTACCTACGGATATTTTGAAATCCAAGCCTGCACAGCAGGCACGTAGCAGTGCCAGCCCAGTGGTTCTGAGGGGGAAATTTCCCGATAGGGGCAACAAATGTCCCGATCACAAGCAAAGATTTCCCGGTCTCAGGGCAAAAGAATCCAAAAAGGGGCCGATTTACATTGAAAAATCTGTGTTTTATTTCCCGATTTCCCCACATAAATATTTTCAGGTGGGGGCACTCTGCCCCCACCTGGCTATGCCACTGCTGCACAGCCAATCTATTGCAACCCATATCACAGTTACTCTGTTGTCCAGTTAAATGTACCTACTGATATATTGAAATCCAAGCCTGCACAGGACTTATTATATTCGACGAAAACGAAACGGGCTCATTGCACCCATTGGATTACACGCTTTATTCTGTGATCGTACATTTTACACTCTGACGGAATAAAGCGTGTAATCCAATGGGTGCACTGAGCCGGTTTCGTTTCGTCAAATATATTAAGCCCTGCATAGCCAATCTATTGTGACCCATATCACAGTTACTCTGCTCTCCAGTTCAATGCAACTACTGATAAATTGAAATCCAAGCCTGCACAGCCAATCTATTGTGACCTATATCACAGTTACTCTGCTGTCCAGTTCGATGTACCTAATGATATAATACCTGCACAGTTCCACCAATGTAACCATTGTTCTTTTTTGCCCTCAGCAGCAACCACGTTTTTCTGTTTTTCTATTATTTTGGAGCACCATCGTGCGAGTGCAGGGATCAAATGGCGCACAAAAACTTAATAAACAAACTGAAGTTTTTGTGCACCATTCATGTAAATAGCAATGTGAAGCAAAAGTCGTAAAAGGATCTTGCAAAATGCATAATACAGAACTTCATGTTTTGGGGTTCGTGATAGTTGATTAGACTCTTTGAATTGACACACTTTTGTTTGGTGGTAATTTGCCATCACTACTAATGAGCACTGTTGCAGTGAATTGGTATCAAATGAGTGGAAATTTAAGCATTTCCTGAATTTCTCAAAAAAAATAATGTGAGGTGAGATCAACAAATATGGTATGATTAATACCCATTGTCCTTGCAGTGCTAATGCATCATTCAGTTTCTCTTATTGACTAGTGAAATGAAATGCATAAATACTAAATAACATTAAGAACATTTTCGAATTTGACAGTAATTATATTTTGCTTGGGCTGACATGCAAATTAAATTAGATATGCATGTTGTCGACTGTTTTTTCCTCAGATATCACCAAGACATTGACAATATTGTTCTTGTTGAAACACTGAAGTCCTTGTTTCTAATGATTTAGAAAGCAAATCAACTTATCAAGTATGCCATTGGATATTGTGCATGTACGCCGAGTTGTCGGCGGCTTTGTTACCGTCAGCCCAATTGGGTTTCTAAGGAAATCGATGAGGAGGGTAGCTAGTTACCTGGTCGAACGAAAGAGAAGATCTACCTACAAAGGCCCATCAGCTATGGAGAGCTAATGTGGCCATCAGTACATGCTGTCTGGCATGTGGGTGTTGTTGCCCAAAGGTAGGCCCACTCTGAAAACTGTGGATTGGCGTCAGGAAGGGCATCCTCACACAACAGTATTGTGAGTGTGAAGGTATCCGCCACCCGTTGACAAAACCGGACTACAACTTGGTTAACTAAACTCACTCTGTCATGTTTCAACATCACAACAAGCTTTTGGGGCAATTTAGGCATATGATTTACCGGTAACTCTGTACATGTTTGCACTACATGCATAATTGGCTCCGTATTTAAGTTAATTTGTTCTCTTTCCTATGGTTTTAGTATGAAAGCACTTTAAGCAAAAAATAATAAAATTTTTTTTTTAAAATTAGGTTAAAAACGCGTGTTTTTTTGTTTTTTGCTTTAATTGAAAGTGCAATAAATACCTTTATCAATCTATTAAGACTAAAAAGCCTATGAAAGGGGGATGGTCCGATTTAAGGTTATGAAAGTTTTATTTGATAGATTGGCCTTCACTCCAAAACCCCATCTGTAAAGTTTTGCGGACGATATTCAATCCATTTTGATACAGAGCTAAAAAATGTGATTTTTGAAACTGTTAAAGTTGACATATATTAAAGGCCGACTAAGAGATTTCGAAAATAGATTGTGTAGTAACTAGTCCAAACAGAACTAAAGATACTAACCTAGAAAAATGTTAATTCCAAAGGTTAGAGTAGAGATGGAATTGGATTTTCGTTTTCTGGCCAGTACACAAAACTACACATTTATGTACAGTATAACAGTGCCCATAGGATAGTGTGTAAAAACATTCGGATCCGGAAATTTTAAACAAAGGTGTGATTTTTATTATAAAGGACTTGAGTTGAGCTTAGTGATTTCAAACAGTGATAATTCTAGAACAAGTGTGATGTAAAACTGCCAAAAAACACATTTGTTTGGAAACTTGAGACGGTGCCCTCCTCGGGAAATCCGAGTCGGCCTTACATAAGGTTTCAAACAAGGCAGTTCTCGACCCACAGTCTCCCTGCTTTCGCAACACCCACCCTCCCCCTTCCCCCACTCAACCCCCTTCCTTGACCACGCCATACGACATGCCCCTACCCCCTTCATGACCCAAACCCCCCCCACCCGAAAAACCCTCCAACAACCCACCCCCTCCCGACCCCTATGTGAACTCCAGATAAATCAGACACAAGGGTTTTGGACGACCGCAGGACACAGAAAAGTGATTAATACTAGGGGGTGTGATAATTCCAAATTTTTCTGCAATCGATGCTTAAAATATGTATATCAACCTTACTAAACACGAATATCATCATTAAAAAAGAAATAAAGCAGCTAACCCCCACGTACATGCCCAATGATAGGTTGGTAACAAGGTTGCTGAATCGGCAGACTTGCACTTTGCTAAGATAGGGTGGGTATCATAGGAACTGCAAGAAATTGTGAAATGTAGTCTGTCTTTGATTCAAGATGCTTATCAACCTTTTTCTGAAGTAAATGGTCCTCCCACTCTTTTCAGCTCAGTTAAATCTTTCTTTCTCCTTCTATTAACGCAAGATTGGCAATTTCTTTGGTTTTCCAGTCCTGTTCTTGAGTTCTGTTTGCTTGCATTCCATGAACTGAGTATATCTGGCATCTTTGTGACTTTATTTGAGTAATTATCTGACAGACCCTACGACTCAGAGATTGCCTTAAACTTGCAGCTGAAGATGCCAGGCCAGTTGCTTTGATCCCTCCTGTAAGTGACACTGGCACTTTGAAAAATTAGCGCGGGCATCAATGATAAATTTTTCAAAATCGGATATTTTTTGCATGAATGTGAAGTTTTTATATGCATTAGCCCTCCCACCTGAAAAGACCAAATCAGAGTCCTTAGGCTATGGGTAAACAGAACGATTTTATAATTGTTGCCGGCGACATTAAGTCAGCAGACGACGGAGGAAAATGGCGTTTAAAACAAGCAAACGCATGTTCGTATGCATGTTTCCAACAGCATGACGCTGTTTGATGGTCGTGACCTTGTGGTTTTAATAGCAATGAGTACGGTATATGATATTCATGCAAAATACACATTTGTTGATTTTAAATTATGGAAGACTTAAAAGTTCGCCTACAAATTACCTGGATGCTTTAGCCTCTTATTAACGTCCCTATATGTTTTTGAGTTATGGATTTTTATGTTTAAAAAGTGTCTTATTCTTCAATGGCTTAGACTATCATTTGAGAGCAAATTGAAGAAATTTCATTATTTTGTGAAAATGTGCCAGGTGCCGCTTAACAAATCCAATGTAAGTTCACTGCAAGATTGTAAAAAACTATTGCGATATTAATGATTACAATGAACTTTTTACAACAAACTGACATATAAATGTCCAAAAGTGCTCAAACATCCACCTGGGCATCCTCCCTCTTAGAGGCCACGTGTTATGTTAAGGCTGTTTAAGACCCCCTTTTCGCATCGTTGTCACCCTAACTTAACTAAGCGACCCCATATTTTTTTTGTAAAATTTCACCCAAAAAGACCCATATTTTGTTGAAAATTGTACTAATGTTGCCCAAAGACCCGGCGTATTTGGGGGAAAATATCACCCAAAGACCTTATGTTTTAGAAATTGTAAAAAAATCTCAACCCAAAGACCCCATTTTTTCGAAAAATATGCAAATGTTACACTAGTGAAGCCCCTATTTTGGCCAATTGGCTGACTCTCACCCCAAAGACCCTATTTTTTCAGTCCTCTGTCACTGAAGGCCACTGGTTTGAAAGCGTGAGCCTTACATCCATTTCATATGTGAATTTGCCCCCCCCGATCATCGCTTGGAATTAATTTCACACTAATAAATCAAAAGACAAACATACCCAAACTCACATTGTGGAGTTTTAAAACTTTAATAAGGTGTTCACACTCACTAAATATCTGATTGTAGTCTGCTACAAAAAGGTCTGTACACAAGGTTGCCAAATCGGGGAGGAGGGAAACCTGGTTTCAAAAACTTCAAGGGGCATGTACACGGGGGGTGGTAGACATCTTTTTGAAGAAAATTCTTTCATATTTGATTCATAATGGTGATACCATATTTTGAACTGCGATTCATATTAATAGTTGAATTTGGCAAATAACACACCCCCCTATTACTAAGTTCTCTGCCAGAACAAGGTTTTTAGGCAAGAAAATGCACCAAAACAAAGGACTATTTCCATGCATGTTATATAGTTGATTGAGGTTTGTTTGTCAATGGCCTCAGGGATGTGACTTTGCGACCGTACCTCTGGAATGAGCTATACCTATTTCAGATAACCTCTTAAAATGTCATTGCGGTGTTGTTTTATGTTTAACCCTACAAACACCAGAAAACAGATCACAACTTATCTTTTTGATTGTAAATATGACACGCATACTGTATCACATATGATGGCAGCCATGCATTATAATTTTGAAATTTCATCCAACATGAGTCCAGTAATACTTATAATCACCAAACAGGCAGGCCTAGTGTTAACTGTGATGGAATAAATTAGTGCAAAACAATGCGAGAGTTACAGTGTGTATGTGAAATGTGCAATTTTGTGCAAACGCTACTTGGTTTACTTTTATGTGCAGAACGATAAACCAAATAACTTCCAACTATTTAATGTTAATCAAGTATAGTTCAGAACATCTCAATATCATGTTAGAAAATTTAAATATCTTTGCAGTTACAAACATGAACCAGGATCATCTAAAGGCGTTTCAGGTCTTGTGACGTATATGTGGTCAGCGTTGTTTGAAACAACCTAAAGCAAAGGACAATTATGGCATTGAAAACATTACCACTATATAAATCTCCTGCAGAAATTCAAGGCGAATGGATGATCAGGCCGATATTCACCCAGAATACTTTTTTTTGTGTTGTGTAGCAGAATGTTGGCCTACATGACCATCAGCAAGACCAGTCGTGACTGGACACCACATGGAGATGGTACAGACTGCACAGCATGCCAATTAGAATTAACAGGGAAGGGGGAAGAAGACACAAACCAGCAAAGGTTGGGGCCAAGAGGAGAGAGGGAGAACAAAAGGCGGCGCAGGCAGAAGCAGTTGACGCTGCTTGCATTACTATTTTGGAGGCAACTGCATCTGGCCTTGAAGATCCAACCAAACAAATGCAGCAAGTGGTAACATGCACTGTGAAAAGCCTCAAATCTTCAGATACTGATACCATTATGAACTCCTACAACTTGGCTTACACACTGGAATATAGCAAACTAATAACTATTTGGATCAGATATGCCCTATACTGTACTTGTACTTGAATATTAAATCATGACTATTTTATAATAATGCAATATACAATTTATATAGTGTGTTTATTTTTACTTATTTTTTACTTGACTGTCCAACTACTTTTCATCTAGTATGGAGTGTCAGCATTGGGGGCGACATGAGTTATTTTATACATTTCGAGCAGTGGATAATAATGTTCATTCAAAATCACTAACAAAAATGCCATGAACCTACCGTGAACATATTGCCATGAAAGCCAATGTGTAAGCATCAGCAGTAAAAGCTAGTAAAGACAGATAGTTTGAAAGACCTGGAAAGTGTGACGGACGCACAATGTGTCAGCAGAAAAACAACTACCCCCCCCCCCACGTGTCCGGATGGCAACGAGAGGCATCGGTAACTAGGGATGGGGAAGGACAACAACTTGGACAGAGGGAGAGAGAGAGGGATTTCCTTTAGATCAAGGGAAGAAGCAAGGAACAGAGGGCTGGCTGTAGCCATGGCAGCATCATTGCTATCCATGAAGGAAAGGCTTAAAATGTTTTCGACCTGCTGTAGTATATAAGCAGTAACCAAAGTTTTTACAACAGCCAAGAACGTCTTGTTTAACCTAGAGACTAGCACAGGGCCGTCCCCAGAGGGGGTGTGGGGGGGGGCGGGTGGTGACACCCCCCATGACAAACTTTTTTGTCGGCAAAATGTTGACTTGTCGGCGATAAGTGTATAATGTTGGCGGAACTGATCGATGCGCGGATTATCGGTGCACTCCTCGGCATTTGTTGTTTGTTTGTGTCTTGTTTCATAGCAGCTTGAGAATGACGTGCTCCAACCCCCCCCCCCCCCCTTCAGAATTTCGATCAGAGTGAAAAAAATTTGGGTCTACCTGGCGAGCGCAGAGAGCCGAAAATTTGATAATTCTTGAATCCGACCCATGATTTTGTCGGCAACACAGACTAAACACCCGGGGTGCAGTCCCCCAAATTCCACAAAAGGGGTAAAAGGCCCACTTTTTGCTGACTTTTTTTATAAAAAGGTCCAATATTTAGAGAAATTTTGACAAGAAAGTCCACAGCATTACCTGACGTTCCGCAGCTGAATGCTGACGTCACAAAATTTCATCACTGTTTGATTTATCGCCGTATCGTTGGCGTATATAATGGCGGACTGTTGGTGAAGGTAAGTGATAACAATCATCTGAAATCTCAAAATAATAATACCAATTAACAATCAAAACTCACCTATAAGCAAAATTACGATATTACGTAGCGTGCTTATGTTTAGAAGGTAAGGGAGTGTGTGCATACAGTTTTTGAGTTGTATTTTGTATCGTTAGACCTGCACACATTGCAGATAATGGAAATATGATGGGCATACATCTCACTATGACTCTGATCCTATGGCAAAGGGTTGTCCGAAAATAGGCTTGGCGATTTCCCCTCTCCTATTTTTGGTCAGAGTGCCCTCTACATATAATTTTCATGTCTTATGAACCGACCCTGTGTTGTATTTTTTATTCTATTAACTCGTTGAGTGGGGGAATTTTAAAACACAAATACGCTTTCCGAAATAACAATCTAAGCCCTAGTGATGGGCGGTTAATTCAGTTTTCCCCAAATATTTCAACCACTCGAATCACAGAAAATTAAACACGATTGAACACATATGCCTGACTCTGTGAATTTGGTACTTGGACTTGTATGTTGATCCGTATTCAGCTCGTTGAGCTAATCTAGGATGAAGTGCGAAAATGGCGGTCTCCAGCCACAAGGTGCAAGTAAAAAGTAGATGCAGATGCAAAACAAACTGGAAGCAAATCTCAACAAAACAGTCAAAAACAGAACAAAATGTGCATTATACCAGGAGCAGGAAGGTTACATCAATTTGCTGCCGACGGAGGAAGAAGCTCTATGGCGGTAGGGCTGCTTCTCTAAAGGCAGAGGCAGTAGAAATGGTGACCACTTGAGCTGGAAGGTTATTCCAAACACGTATGGACCTTGGGTAGTAGGCAAACTTGTAGAGATCTGTAGTTGTAGTTGGGATCTGGTACTTAAGTTGATGATCATTTCTTGAAATGTATGTAGCTGGAACAACACATGTTGGGAACTGGATATTGACAAGTTGTTGGTGAATTTTGAAGAACATTACTCGTTGTGCCAGAAGACGTCTGACATGAAGAGACTCCCATCCAAGTTGTGAATTAGTGATGAAACACTGGTCGTCCTGTGATAATCAGCAAACACAAATCGTGCTCCTGCTCTCTGAACTTGCTCGAGCTTGTCCACTAAAGTTGTTGTGTGTGGGGTCCAAGTATCGGATGCATATTCGAGGCGCGGACGAACGAGGGACTCATAGGCATTCTTCTTGACGTCTTTGAAAAAGGGTTAATGTTTCTGCGTAAGAGGCCCAAGGTGCTGTTAGATTTTTGATGAAGTGTTGACAATGAGTGTTCCAGCGGAGATCACTTGCAATGGATATGCCAAGATAATCGTGCTGATCAACAATAGCAAGCTGATGGCCAAGGATGGTGTATTGGAAGAGACTCGGCGACCTTTTGCGTGTAATTTGAAGGACAGCACATTTTTTGATGTTGAATTCCATCAGCCAATCCTCAGCCCACTTAGCCAGGGGCTGCAGGTCTTTTTGCAGGATTTGGTGATCTTCTTGGGTTTTCTATTCTATATAGATGATGTTGTCGTCAGCAAATAAGCGGATTTGAGAGTGGATTGTGTCTTGTATGTCGTTGATATACAATAAGAATAGTGCCGGGCCCAAAACCGATCCCTGTGGTACGCCTGACGTTACATTCCCCCAGTGAGAGTGTCTGCCATTAACAGACACTGCCTGTTGGCGACAAGAGAGAAACGATGTGATCCAGCGGAGTGTTGACCCTCTAATCCCGTAAAAATCCAACTTGGCGGATAAGAGCTGATGGGAAAACCTTATCGAACGCCTTAGAGAAATCTAACAAGATCACACGGTCTGTCCACGATGTTCAAGTGTGGTGACCCAGTCATGGATGGAAGTCAAAAAGCTGGGTAACTGTTGAAAGTCGTTCTCTGAAGCCATGCTGCGAGTCAAGGAAGATGTTATGCTGGCTCAGATGTTTAGCTACATGGCTCAAAATAATATGCTCCAGCATTTTACAGCATAGGCAGGTCAGGGAGATTGGGCGATAGTGAGCAGGATCTGATTTTGCACCTTTCTTAAATATAGCTGGTACAATGGCTTGTCTCCACTGGGCCGGTTACTTCTCCTGTGTTGATAGATTGCTGATAAAGGAAAGTCAGGACAGGGCGAGATCAACAGCAACAGACTTGAGTAATCTGGGGGGAATCTCATCGGGGCCGCTGGCCTTTAATGGATTGAGGCGCTGCAGATGGTTTAAGACACCTTCTTGATGGATTAACAGATGAGTAATGTCGGGATGCGGAGATGTTCCCTTGTTTGGTATGTATCTGGTTGTGGAAGGATTGAAGACAGACTCAAAGTGGGTTTAGTGCCTGGCTTTGTCATAATCCGTTGTACATAGTTTGGTCTGAGTACGTAGTGCTGGAATCCCTAGGTTCTCAGTTCGCATGAGTTTAACATATGACGAGAATGTTTTCGGTCTCTCCGTCAAGCTTCCTCCAATCACCTCATTGATGTAGTTTAGGTGGGCCTGTTTGATGTATTTAGCAGGCTGTTTCAGATGGTCTGAAGTTATGCCATTTGGATGATGAGTTAGACTTTCTTGCAAGACAGTATAGACGATCACGCTTCCTCATTTTCCTTTTGATGATGGAGTTATCCATGGCAGGTGTCTTTTGCCACTTTTAAGCTTGGGGGGAACATATTTGGCCATGAGACTTTGGAGTTTATCGCGGATGATGATTTGCCAGTTTTCATCCACAGAATTTTTAGTAGGATCGTTTGAGATGAACTCATTACTAAACTCCTGTGTGTCAGTTCTCAGTTGGTCCATATTTGCTTTATCAAATTTGTAAACCTTGTACGGCAGTTTGTTTTGGGGTTTGGGTTTCATGTTTATATTAAAGCGCACGATGTCATGATCTGATATGCCAGGTTTCACATCAACATTGTCAACAAGGTGAGGGCATGAGGTGACAACCAAATCAAGCACGCTATTGGAGACTGGACGTGTGATTTTTGTTTGGAGTTGACCAAAGGAATACTCTAACAAAAAGTTCAAAAATTTGGAATGAACAGATGCTGTTTTGGGATTTGTGGTAGACCATGATGCACCCACTTCCATTCACAAAGAATAAGAAAATGTAAGGTTATTATTATCATCTATATTTATTTTTAGGACTATCTCACTGTATTTTTAAAACTGTTATTACTAAAAAACAAGAGTTGTCTGTCTGTTCGGCTTTCATGTGCGTTTCATTGTGCTTTGACTTGTGGAGCTGATGTTTGGCACATGGGTGGGGAGCAACAGTCTGAGGGTTGTAATCAGGTTTTTAAAGTGATCCCACAAGTCAAAGTTCATCTAGAGGTCAATTCATTTAGAAATGCCCTAGAACAACCAAATTTGGCCAAAAGGACTCTCGACCTGAGCACAAAACAATGCTGGGGTCAAAGGTCACATACACAGGTTAAAGGTTACAGGAGTGAAATATACTGGTTATAAAACAATTCTTAGGCCACATAAAAAAATTATTAGATTCTCGCAGACCTCCCCTCCTCATTTGGATATGGTTAAACTTTTCATTTTTTTTTCAATTTTCGTAATGTTTTCAATCCTGAAATTTTGATGGATGACATGCCTAATTGTGTTATTAATCAACTAGTCACTTTCATGTAATTTTAGAGACCTGTAAGAGGTCTATTCCTCATAAACTTAGAAATAAAAAAGGCCTCATTTTTTCTGATGCTGCTGCGACAATTGTGCTAAAACACGGCCAGTGAAAATGACCTTATTTTAGTATCATTTAGTAAAAAAAAAATTAAAACCCTAAAGTTCTCACTTTTCCGAGTCCACTCCTATGAGAAATTAATCATTTTAAGGTGCCGAATAAATCATTTTAAGGCACCTTATTGCTTCATCTTGCCGAATAAATCATTTTAAGGCACCTTATTGCTTCATCTGAACATAGTGCAGAACTCAAATTTAATACTTTGCTTGCACAGCCTGGAGTCTTGACTCAAACAATACATTGGTTGCACCGAGGTCTACTTGTTTAATAATCTTCATTAGTTGTGCTTCTGTCCAAGACAAGGTAAGATGTTTATTACTGCTGTTACTATTATTCATTTCTTGGATAAACCACACACATGGCCTCTACCTCAGAAAACAAAATGTGGTAGGGTAAATATATTCTTTATTTTAATCCTTTTGTTAATATGAATTTGAGACATTTCCCCCTTATATAACCTTTCATTTCTCCCTCATCGAGGAACAAGATAAATACTCGTTCTAGTTCATTTGGGAAAATCAGACCAATTAGGCCTTCGCTTGAATACGGGAGGCGCACCTTTCAATATAGAGGGGCCATTGCGTGGAATCGACTCCCTGTTTCAATCATATCACCTTTGCCATTCAACATTGGAACATTTAAAACTAAATATCATTCGTCTATGTAATTGTCATAAAAACATCCATTATACTCTATTGGGCAAGGTGTTTGAAAATAAAATTGGAATTTTGTGATTGTTGCAGCTCAAACATGTTTCTATTCTTAGTGTAATTATTTATGTATATATATTTGTATTTTTAATTTATGTAAATTACCTTAATCAATATTTATGACGATATTTATTGTTCGTAGGATATCATTATTTACAAATTGTTGTGTTCATTAATCAGTGCATTTTGCCAGTAGTGGATCATGAAGGATTTGGTCCTCCTGTTTTTGGGTCTTCTTTTGGGACATGAAATGTCCCAGGCCTTTAGTCAGTCCTTTACCACCTCGAGGCTGGACCACATGATGGATGGTGGGCTGGGTCTATGGCGGTTTGCTGCCGGCATGATATCGGATCGTCGTTCTAGAGATGTGGGGGAAATGTGAATGTAATGTACATTATTTTTAATCTATCAAGTAACATCTGGTCCAATTTTTGATTTTTGAATTATGAATTGCTGTGATCGTTTGATGTTGGTGCAATGATTAGATGTAAAATTTTAAAATTTCAAAGGTTTTTAAATTATATAGATATGTTATCTGAAATATGTTAATTTGATGCTCCTGTTAAGTGATCATTATGCTTTTAAATTTTGCTATGATATGTTCCAGTTTGTTAATATAGCTGTAATATGATTTGTATGCAGTGTTAAATTTATTTTAAGTCTAATGAATTGATTGTAATATTATATACTGTAAATTTAAATGTTGTTTTACTTAAATTAAGTGTACTATATTTTTGTAACTTTGTGACTGGGCCATATGGAAGAACAAAGGAATACTTAAATTTCCCTCTGAATATGGACCCAGTATAAAGAAGAAACAAACAAACAAACAAACATGAGAAATCTACAATCTCCCATTGCCAGCATGTACCAACTCTATGCCAAATTTCAAAAGATTTATCATCGAGTGCCCAATTCTTGCACAAATCTGCTTTGCTCAAGACCTGTACACAAGGCATGAAATTGGTATATGGCAGGCTAAGTTTGACTGAAATTAATGAATTAAGAATTGTAGGGAAGCTGTACAAAGAAGCAATGAAGCCTCAACTTGTTCAGATGAGAGGATAAGAGGTATAGTGCTTTTACCTTCCCCGAGTCATGTGACTGTCAGTGGCTGTGTTTTGGTTGATCATTAAATTCACAACAGCGCACACACCCCTCTAAAGGAAATGTAATGAAATACATCTTACCTGACATACCGTGTGACGTTTGACTGACCTTGATGAATGTTAGCGAGACTATAGTCATGTTTGGTTAAGTATTTTGTAAGTGCTAATTTAGTCAAAAATAAAAATTAAAACTACCTCCCCCCTCACTTTTCGAAGGACAGCGCTAAAAAAATGAATAATTTTAAGTCACCTTAGCTGAATTCAAAGTTAAACAGCAAGTGTATCATACACAGGCCTTTGATGGGAACCATGTTGACAAATGCTTGAAGGTAAGTGAAAATTAGTGCAATTAAATGTTTCTAAATCAGATGTCAGTGAAAAGAAGATGAGGAATATACACCAAGGTATTTGTTTTCCAGTATTGTATTCATTATATTCCAAAAACTTTGCAACATCAGTTGGAAGGCATAGACATCTACATAAAAATGATATTCATATTATTAATTCGATTCAAACGAAATGCATTGATTTGCTGGGATTTTCTTTCATTCCAAAACAGAGGCAAACACCAAGACTATGGCAGACCACTAAGACTCGCACCCAAGTTTCATTTGCTGTGGAAGCATACCATACCAGTCATCATAAGAACTGGATTTGGGTTGGGTCAATTTGGAGATCAGGGAGGAGATCAGTGGTATCAAAGATTTAAAGGTACAACGAGAGATTTCATATAACAGGTGTCACTAAAAAATTCTGATTTTTGCACCAATGTAAAGCTTTTTCTTTAAAATGTCCCCATGTGAAAGGATTAAGCTGAAAACTATTTATTTGGTACAAAATTGTGAAATTTCTAATTTCAGCCTATGTTTTATATTGAAATTAAGCAAATGAAAATCGCCTTTTAATTTCACTTTCAAGGCATTTCTGTAACCAAAGACAAGAAATATATAGGGCATCTTATCTCTATGAAATCACTACATATGACACAATATATAGGTGCCACAAAATCTCTCGTTGCAAACCTTTAAAATATATGGAGTAATGATTGCAGCAGTGAACCCCTGGTAAAAATTGCCCACATGGAGGAGCACCTGGTGACAGCAGGCCCTGCAGAATACATGAATGCAGGAGAATAACTCAACCGCTTTTGGCTTAACTAAATGATTGACTCTGGGAATGATACTACAATCAATCACTTACAGGATGAAGACAAATGCATGTTTTTCCTACGACAACGACATAAAACATGCGATTCATGAACTACTGGTGTCGCCTGCTTTCACGGACTACAATTCCTTCACTCTCTCCACAAGTTGACCTCTAATGATCTTTGACATTGTATGACCTTTAACCCTACCATGACGTGCAAGTCTTTATGGTGCACTTAGTTAGTTAGTTAAACCAAAGTTTTTAATCTGGTTTTGTCCCCGTCAACGGGGGTGGCCGGATACATCTCACACTCAGCAATACTGCTGTGTGAGGATTTATTGGAGCAAAAGATAATTGACCGGATGCCCTTCCTGACGCCAATCCACAGTTTTTCGGCGGTGGGCCTAGCCTTTGGGCAACTATGCCCAACATGTAAGGCAGCATGTGCTGGATGGCCGCCAAGCTCTCCAGAGCTGACGCCCTTGTAGGTAGTTCTTTTTCATTCTACCAGGGTAATCAGCTACCCTCCTCATCAGCTTTCCTTACAAAATCGATGGGTGGGTGAGTGAGTGAGTATTAAAGTTAACGACAACTCAACACAATTGTGTTATATCGTGTCATTAAGATTATTAAAAACATCAAAAACTTTACAAAACATACACCACAATAAATTTCAGTTACAACATTTTAAAAAAGTTAACAATATTGAAACAAATCATCCTCCTTCAGGAAATTTATCACCTGAAGAGGCCTAATATCTTGAAATAATGTTTTCAAATCTGGGACGCTATAATATTTTCTACGAATAAGCGCATAATCAACGCACTCAAGTAATACATTTTTCACAAAAGAGCACCAAATCACAAGGAAAGAATACACCCGATGGGATGGCTCACCTCTAAGCAAATAACTATGGGCATATAAGTATGACCAATTTTACATCACGCTAATACAATCTCGTTCCTTCGTCCAAATCAAAAACCTGAACTGCCAGCAGCTCAACAGTTGGTGAAAAGAAGCATTTTATTATTAGGGAATGCAATCCACAGCATTTGCAACCTATTTCTGATGTAGCCATTAACTGAAGCCTTACTTAAAATCTGTAAAGGGGACAAATCGATGGGGGGGGGGGGTGACGGTAGCTTGAATATAACATTGCAAATTGGTACATTCATTAAAATACAAGCAATTCAAAGCGCCAGGAATAGCACATATACAAGGCAGTGCCAAAAAATGGCCACATGGAAAACATGTCTGAGCACATTGACATCACTGACTCAAGGCAATATTAGACTATTCATTTAGCAAGATATGTTGGGTTTGTTACTTTTTTTTTCCTTTTTTTCAAGTTGCAGGGTTAAACGTTTAATTACAGTGGTCCCAAGAATGAAAATGAGCTATTACAATTTGCATACTTGGGGATCTCTATATGAAACGTCTTCCACTTTTAAAAGGACTACTATCAGTGATTATTCCAAGAGAGTCAAAATATTCAATTGGCAGAATAGCTCAAAAGTGATAAGTCTTGTTAGATAGAATTCTCATAAGTTACTTTTTCCTCCACTGTAGAATTGATGGAAAAGGAAGAAAAAAGGTATTGTTTTAAAATACAATCTCCATTCAATGACGTTATGTAGTTAAGTGTCGTTACGGGAAACTAAGGACTCTAAAAATAACCGATTTTGCCCTTATCAGGGGGCTTCTGTCCTATCATTTGTACGGAGTAATGTTTTTTGGACATATTACTTGATACAGACATGCAAAAATCAGTTTGTAATGATTTTTCGACTTGTGAATGATTTAGCAAATCCTTGGTAGTGCAATTTAATTAAGTGTAGCTAAGAGCAATCCATTCAAAAACTGAAATCTGTTACCCTTGTTGCTGAAGTCAGATTAGATTAAAATTATAATTATTCAATTTGAAGCTTTGCTCCATGTCAGTTTATTCATTATCACATGATTTCAAGGCTTTATATTTCTTTGAAATTTAAACTACTAATTTCTCCAGGTAGGACAAGGATGTATTATTATTTATTAATTCTTTACCCTGCGAGCTGGCCATGCTACGATAGTGTTGAAATAAACCCCATGTGCGCTTGGCCGGATTCGAAACGGGGACCTTCGTATTACCTGCACGCCGCTCTAACCGGGGACTGAAGCTACCAAGAGGGTCGGTTAGAAGAGCTGATAAGAATTCATCTATTAGGTGTTGGTTCGATAAGGTTCCTCGCTTTCCTAGCGGATATACTCTAGAACTGCATATTGAACCATATCCGATTATAGTTTGTACCAGGGCATGAACCAGTTTATGCTTAAGACACTGCTGCTGCAAGCTAGCATTATAAACCCTAATCTAAACAGCAACATAACAATTTCGGAGGGGACAGGAAGAGAATTTTCTAAATTTAGATCTCAGTTTCTAAATTTAAATATTTTCAAAAGATGTTTTTTTTAATTAACCAAAAGAGTCATTTTGGTACGTTTTTCGCCCCCTAGATTTTTCCTAATGATTTTACCTGGTGCCCCCCTGGGACGGGCACCTATGTTTTGTGCATGTATCCTGGGGCTCTTAAAGTCCCAGAAATGGGATATAACCACCGCCTACTACTCCAACTTTTACGGGACATCCCATTCCAATAAAATGGGCAGAAAAAAGAATAACTACCATTGACATTTAATGTGAAACTTTGATTTTTCAGCATTGGCATGAATAATTCACACACCAGTCTGGATTTTCTATACCTCTGAAAGTCAATAGTTTCACTTATGATGTCACCACAACGGGCCAAATATTGAATGCTTTCTCCCTCCCTTGTGAGACTTGACACAACCACATGGTCATTCCGATTTGCATTCCTAGGACCTTTAACTCATATTTGGGAGCAGGGGTTCAAAATTTGAGACTTTTTTGCTAACATAAAAAATAACACATGTTGGAACTTTAAATTCTTTGGTGTGAGAAATATATTAACTTTCTGTGATACCAAAATGTTAATTTTGATGGGGAAAGAACCAGGTTGTTGATTGGGTCACCCGCCTTTAATGTTAATATGGCAAAATATTTGTAATTCCCCTGTTACACTTCAGATTTTTCGATTCACAGTGTGTATAGAAAATACAACACCCCTCTGGTTGTTTTTGACAGGGGTGTGATTATCATAAACCCAGAATACACAGTTCAGGGTCAATACATTTTGTGCTGTGAAAAATTTACATATACACTAACAAATACTAATGTGCGCTCACGGTAGAAGCGCGGCATGTAATACGAAGGTCCGCCGGTTCGAATCCCCAAGCGCACAGGTTTTTTTTTTTTCAACACTATCGTAGGCTTGCCATCTCCAGGAAAAGATTAATAAATAAATACTCCTGTCTACCTGGAGCACTAAGTAGTTAAATGCTCAAAACAAATATCATCGTATAGTTTAATATAACAGGTGTGCGGAATGATATCCGCTCGGAAAGCGAAGGACGCCTTTTCGAACCTAACACGTATATATGATATCTAATCGCTCTTCTACAACCTGCTTGATAGCTCAGTCGTGTTAGACCGCCGTGCATGTAATACGAAGGTCGCTGGTTTCGAATCCTGCCAGCGCACATGGTTTTTTTTTTTCACCACCATCGGCGCTGGCAATCTTCCGGGAAAGATTATAATAATATATACAATTATTTCTGATGATTTTTTCAAATTTTCTGATTTAGCAATTACTGATAGTTCCTTTTAAAGTGCTTTTTAATCAAATCAATGTATCAATGGGTGGCTGTGTTTTTGTTGGTTTATCATATCATCATCATCATCATCCTTTATTTTACAGTCTAAAAAATACATATCACATAGACAATCAATAAATAAGATTTAGAAGCAGGGATGACCAACAAAAAGGCCTCAGGCCCACAGGTGCACACAAAAATAAGATTTAACCTTAAATTAATATTACTTTAAAAATACAATCAACCAACAATAAAAACACCTAAAATCACCCCGTCGAGTCACAACCAAACAGACAAAAACTATATTACACCAAGAGGCGCCACACACCTAATTGTAGATAATTAATAATAAAATAATAATGACAAAAATCACATACAAGAAAAGCCCATAACATATTCCGTACAGTAAAGTATTCTAAAATTTAAGAAGGCAAAAAAACAAAACTCGATGTAGTTCAATATCAGATATTTTTTTTAAATTGTTCGACCTGAAAATTTCATCGTTTTTGAGAGTTTCCATTTTCTCTATGCATTCCATTTTTGGGTCCTGAATTTCTAACCGACTAGAAGCAAATTTCATTTTTGTTTTTCTAACATTGTAGTTCTCACTATTTCTTGTATGGTAATCATGATAACTATTTTTGTCTGACCCATAAAGTGTAAATGATTCCTGGAAGTAGATTGTCTAAGTGCTATACATACATGTACAAGTATTTCTGAATTGCTATAAATTTCTACACATTTCGGATATTATATTTTTTAAAAAGAGGGATCTTGTGACTCGATATGCCACTATTGGATATAATTCTTACTGCACGTTTTTGCAATTTATATATTTGTCAAGGTATATACTATTTGCATTACCTCAAACAAGGATGCCATAGTTTGAGCTATGGCAATATAATTGACACAGTATATGTATAAATTCGTTCTGGCAAGTGTTTGAAGTTTATTCAGATACATTACCCCTATAAATACTTTTTGAAATATGTCGACATGATTTCGTTTCTCCATTAAGATTTCACATCAATCCTTATTCCAGAAATTTTGGTACATGTACTTTTTAATTTGGTATTGTCCAAAATAATAGCAATGTTTCATTCATTTAATACATGTTTTTTTATGTGTTAACGATTTACGCATAAAATTTGTCTTGCTCGCATTCACAGACAGTTTTATTGGGGGGGCCTTAAAAACCAATTACTAACCTCTGCAAGCTCTTTATTTATGAGATCCGACTTATTTATATATTCTGAGGAATATGTTTATGGTTGTGTCATCAGCGAACAAGACAAACTTAATTAAGGTAGACACATTTACAATATCATTAATATAAAATAAATAATTAAGACCTAATATGACCCTGCGGGAGCCAAGTAATTCTTTAAAGTCAGATTTACATGATGAAGTATGACGGCTATTTCAGGCTATTTGCATTTCAAGGTCAAGAATAACATGTGAAATATTAAAAGTTGCAAAATTGGATTTGTCTGCACAAAACATATAATTAGACCAATTACATCATCTTTAAAATCGGTGTATATTAACGATTTGACCTGGCTGAAAGTGGCATTGACCTTAGACATTTTTGGCCATAGAGTCCTCATTGAACGTCGGATCTATAACAAACTTTACCATTTTTTGATTCCGTATGATAAGGCGAGAAATTGGACATGCATATTAATTCAATGCGACAGTTCTCAATTTACCCCAGTGGTAACGTTTTGCCCCTTCCCCCAAATGCCGGAAACATTGAAGCGGCAAGCCAAGTCAAAAACCTTCAACGTCGATCAGGGACCCCCAAGCCGCCTTCAAATCTTTGTCTCCAGAGTTTGGTCACGGGATCTACAGGTTGTTCTTCTACTATATCTGTTCTTATTTTCTTGAGCAGTGGTTTATGGCTGATAAATAAATTATGTGATCTTGATAAATATGCTTTGTTGAAATGGTTGTTTTGTATGAGATGTTATACAATCATTGGCATTTACTGAATGTGTCAAATAAAAAGTCATTGTGCAAAATTGCTTTCAAAATGAAAGGGGCACATAGGCTTACAGGCAACAAAGCAGTTTGTTTGCCTTAATTACAAGGCATGAATGAAAACCGTGAACTGCTTATCACATAATAAAGGGGCTGGTCGGAGATAATTGCATCCACATATTGTTTGAACTAACATGCATACTGTGAAGTAGTTCTTCACAAGTCTTCTCATCCGTATGATGCTCTATTTGAAATTACACGATACTCTATGTCTCTACTTTTTTGTTGGAAAAACATCACAAAAACTAACAAATTAAGGATATGCTATAAAGCCACTCATCTGTTGCCTTTTTGATGAGGCTGAGGATTGTATAGTTTGCCAGTACAACAAGACTACCACAAAAGCTCAGCTATATTAGCCTGTGTTATTGGAGATAGACAACCTGACAAAGTAAAGTATATCTTTTTTCTCCTTTGATACTCTATTCTAAAGTTTTACTATGATGTCACCTTGCCAGACTTAAACATTTTGATAGGATAGTATATATTTTTTTGCTGAAGAAACTTAAATCCACATAAAAATTTCCTTTTGAACGAAACGCCAGGTTATGATATGATTTTTTTTGTGTAGTGTTGTTGTCGTAGCTAAATACAATACCTCCTCCACTAGTACCTCCGCCTCCACTGCATTTTTGTGCTGTTGTATATTCTGAACAGAATATGAAAAATGCTACAGGTCCTCCGTGCCCCTTTTGATTCAATTCATGCCCGCAAGCAAAACTAAAGTATACTTAAAAGCAAAGTCTACATCTACGAGTATCCAAGGTGTTCTATTTCCGGTCCAAGGGGGGGGGGCGGCACTTTGCATCCAGGTAGATTCATGATTGTGTCAAAAATGCATAATTAGGGGGCCCAATTACGATGAGAAGCCCATTAATTCTAAAGACTCATATTAGGGCAAAGGCGAATATCATAACCAGTGGGTCAATTTCCCTCCTGATATGACCAAGTTTAACTTGACCACTTTTTTACATGCCAAGGGAAAGAGAAAAACAAATTTGACCAATTCAGTTGGTCTGAGTCTCGTCAAAATGAGATATTCCAATACCCCAGTCCTAAGCTACACGTAATTGCGATTTTTCCTAAAAGAGAAACTGGCATGCTATACAATTATTGAGCACCTGACAATTTTGATAAGTGCCAAAAAGGTAGCACCCCCTATTGGCCTACAGAGCCCTCTATAGTTTTATCCAGTTATGGCATTTAATCTTTGAAAGGAATATTTCATAA
This sequence comes from Ophioderma brevispina, assembly GCA_023653785.1. Taxonomy (NCBI): domain Eukaryota; kingdom Metazoa; phylum Echinodermata; class Ophiuroidea; order Amphilepidida; family Ophiodermatidae; genus Ophioderma; species Ophioderma brevispina. Next base: position 38,709 of record JAMKCH010027545.1, read on the forward strand.
TTTTACTCTTTTTTGACCAAATAAGGTCCAGTAAGATGCAACATGTATATAGCTATCGATTAAGTGTATTGCTGTTGGGTATGAACCAAGCAAATTAATTTTAAAAAGGAAAATGTGTGAAAGATTCCAACTTTCTAAATATTCTGTAGCTTTATCCTCAATTTCTACTTAAGTGATTGTTTTTAAAATATTGTCAGCTTAAAGGTGCATTTTGTGATCCCAGCATGTTATTTTTGTTTATGATTCACTGGAGATCCTCAAGAAAAGGTACAATATTCCAAAATTCTTTGATTCTGATGTTACGAACCAATGCGTTGTAATTTCTGTAGAGAGTACATCAAATTTGCACGTCTAAGCTAAAGGTGCTTGTCCGATTTATGGTCATTGTGTTCCTCTTCTTTAGATAAGGAGTCGGCACTTTGCAAAAACTACGCTGCATCAAGTACGTGGGAACTTGCGATTTTGATGTTAGAAGCAATAAAGCACAGTTCAACACCCTATTCAATACTGCGCTAATATTGCTGGTTAAACCACAAAAATTTGGTGGTTTTTGTTTATATCTTGGCAATTAAATGGATTGAGGGCTCAAATTTCAGGACGACATGAGAAAAATACAGCCTTTTCATCTTGATACAAAATCGATAATATTCCGGGTCAATCAGGGGGTCCCAAAGATGATTGGAACATGCACCTTTATTGGAACACACCACACGATACTTGGGCCAACGCTTCAGATGATATAAAAAATCTGAATTTCTTTGAGTAATCAGGGGTGGGCGGGGGGATAAATCTGTGGATCACAAAATACCCCTTTAATACTTATCAATTTCTGCTCAAGTGATTTTTTATATCTCCCTGCCTAAAAAAAATCCGTATGTTGAAATGGCAATCAACATGCTCAAACTATTGCTTTATGAACGCGCCAAGGCCAGCTGATAAATCTCTCAAATTTCCACATCATGCTTCGTATCAATGCATTACGGAACAGGTCAATAAATCTTCGGCAAACATTTTACCGCGAACAACGCTCCTGGATTTATTATTATAATTCACCTACTCCTTTAATACAGTAATTTATATCGTCGCGGATTTTTTAGGCGGGGACGTATAGATCAAGTTAATGCGCCTTAATGTCCTTCTAAACCGACACTATCAATGATTATGCGCACCCTACAGACCTTTTTTCGGTTTCCCCCCATCCCCCAACTTCCAAAGTATCCTTGAATAGCTTAACAGTGAAGAACATAAGGCCTGTTGTAGAATTTTATCTGTACCTTTTTCCAACTGAAGACTTGACCGAAAACGAAGAAAACGGCAGTTTTCAACGATACGAACATCTTCCATTGAATTATGTGTAATAGTAAGTGTCCAAACGGACATAATGAATAAAACATCGATTTTGTCCTTGTAGGGTGCTTCTTGGGTTCGTATCATTTGCAGCGGTAGTTGGGATAACCTATACTTGTTACAGATATGCAAAAAAATTCTGATTTTTGATGATTTTTTTCTGATTTAGCAAATCCTGATCGTGATTTAATTGGTTTAGATTTTATAAATGATCAATGCATGTACTTGTTGCAAAACATTAAGCAATTCTGTTCTAATAAACCATGAAAAAAGAATGCACATTCAAAGTACAAGTATAATGCCATGACATTCTTAAAGGGATAATTAGCAGCGATAATGCGAGGAGAAAAAATTGAAAAAATATGAATGGATTTTTTTAACTTATAAATCGGGGATAAGTGTGTGCAATCCACATAACGGCTTTTATTTAGAAACAAACCACCAAGAGTGAAATTGCAATACCGTCTCCACAAAAATACCTATAGACGATGGTGTTCTAAAAATGACACTAAACAGCTGAGTGGGGTGTGAACAAAGTACAGAATAAAAAAAAAAGATCTTATAAAGAGTTTGTGTTTAGGTCAAACTGTATTGTATGGGCACAGATCGACACTTAAAATTGGGCTATACCGGAAAACGCTTTTGATCCAAGTCGGAATTTTGATACACAGGAATTTTGATACACGTATAGAAATTACAGAATCAGATAAAGTACTTGCCTTGTCTTTAATAACAGATTTGAAGCCAACACTTGCAGGTTACTCTCTAAATGTAAACGAGTTGAAAATTTCACTCCCCAAAAGAGTGAAACTGTTTTAACCCACTTCAAAATGAGTGGTTTGTACTTAAAAGAGCTGAATTTCTCACTCAAAAAGAGTAAAAATCACTCAAAAAGAGGGA